>CAJHQP010009553.1:0-21985 GCA_905132765.1 Moricandia arvensis
GCCTCTTTTGCAGATGCATGTAAGGTTTATTGTGTGGACCGGAGCGCGAGGCTATAAAACCATCGGAAAGGATATTTTGAACTTAGGTAATGTTGGGAATTTTATAAGATCTTACTTATAATTTCAACGTGTTTTTTAAATATTTGTTGGTTGGGGTGTTTCATGGCCTCCTGGATATGACGCACCAGAACGGATCGGTTGATCCCTTGGATACGACGCATCTTGAATCTTGTTTCATCCGAACCATCTTCTTCTTATTGTTTAATCTCCTAATTTTATTGCTTCATCTTAACACTCCCACTCAAGCTCGACTATAGGGACTTGTCAAGCTTGAAAGCCATGACGCGTTCCCTCACTAAAACCCTTTGCTTAGAAAAATCACTAGGGGGAAAACTAAGCCAAGAAAAAGAGTAGAACACCTCATGGCTAAGAGGATCAGTGAGATGAGAGATGCATGAGTCCAATATTTGAATGAATGAACTCACAGACTTTGTGCTTGATGCTTTGTGAAGATGTCGGCCAAACTGATATTCACTTCTATGGTAGCAAGGCAGTAATAATTTGCTGCTCCCAGCTTGTCTAACCTTATGTAAACTTACCTCAATCTGTTTACTCCTCTCATGGAACACACTGTTGGATTCCATATGAATGACAACCTGTTTGTCACAGTGCATGGTGATAGGAGTTGTTGTCTCAATCCCCTAGTCTTTTAGGAGGTTCATGATCCAGGTAAGTCCACTAGTAAGCTTTCTAACTGCTCTATATTCTGCTTCAGCACTTGAGCATGATACTATCTTATGCTTCTTGCTCTTCCATGTGACTAAGTTATCTCCAATAAAGGTACAATAGCATGTTGTAGACCTTCTGTCCATCTATCACAAGCCCAATCTGCAACACATTACCCCCCCCCCCCCCGCCCCCACAATATTTGTGCTTCCATTACAAGCGATCCACACACCTTGACCAGGATCTTCTCTCAAGTACTCAAGATCCTTTCCACCATATTCCAGTGATGAACTTTAGGTGTTTGCATGTGTTGACTGACTTGGTTCACAGCAAAACACACATCTAGTCGAGTAATGGTCAGGTATATGAGCTTGACCATCATCCTCCTGTATTTCTTAAATCTTCAAATGCAGTATCCTCATATCCCCCCTCTCGCAGTACCTTGTAGCCTTGTTCCAATGGTGTCTTTGCCTGTCTCCCTCCAAGGCTTCCTGCATCATTTAAAAGATCAAGTGATTACTTGCTTTGGGATAGGAAGAGTCCCTCTTTAGAGAGGCATATTTCAATCCCTATGAAGTACTTAAACTCTTCCAAATCTTTTATGTTAAGTGTAGGATTTAAGAAAAGTCTTAGTTGAGAGGATACCTTCCTTGCGACTACTGGTGGATGATAATTTCATCTACATAAATGAGAATGACAATAATCCCTTGCTTGCTGGTCAGTGTAAGAGAGTGTGACCAGCCTCTGATTTGACAACTCCTCTTCCGTTTAGAGTTGAGGTTAACTTATGGTACCAGGATCTTGGAGATTGCTTCAAGCAATAAATAGTCTTTTTTAACCTCAATAAATTTCATGGTTTTACAATGTGGTGGTCGCATGTATACTTCATCTTCGAATTCACCTTGTTAGAAAACATTCTTGACATCCATTTGTCATAAGTCCCATTCCAAGTTGACTGTCAATGAGATCATAATCCTTATGGTGTGAAGCTTGGCTACTGGTGCAAATGTATCAAGGTAATCTTCTCCATAGACCTGAGTAAAGCCTCTTGCAACTATTTTTGTCTTTTCCTTTCTTGTTTTCCATTTGTTAGGTACTTTGATTGTGAAGAGTAGGCGATTTGTCACTGCTTTCTTGTCTTTGTGGAGCTTCAGCTTCATATCAAGTATCATTATTGATCATAGTATTGATCTTATCTCCAACTTAGTGTTTTTACTCTTCATCCTCCATTGCTTCTTCATGAGATCTTGGGACATATTCCTGGTCCAACTCCATAATGAGAGCTTGATGTTCTTCTGGATACGAGCTAGAGAACTAGAGAATAACTTCCCAAATTGAATGTGATACTTTTGCATTGAAGTACACCTTTGTGTTGTTCTAATTTGATGATGGTCTCTTGATCCTTATACTCCTTCTCAAAGGTTGTATCTAATCAGATTCTTCCTCCTCATACAATTGGGTTTCATCTTGTGGTTGAACTTCAGTAGCTTGATGCATCTCATCTTGATCATGAGCTATTGAGTCATCAGATTAATGCGCCTGTTCCTCAGGTTGAGTTGTATCATTGCCCCCCCTAATGATCAGGATGAGTGGCTTCAATAATTTCCTCATCTTCAGCAGTATCATGAACTGGTGTCTTCTTTATTCCCTCAGGTTCTGTTGGTAAAATGGATGCCAAGATTCTCTAAATTTACTCTCAAGTTTCTTTACTCTTTCTGAGGAAGAATGAGAGAGTTACTTGAGATCATCCCAACTCTTCTCATCATAGTGACCTCAAGACTCCACAAACTTAACAGCACTGGAGATCATAACCTTTCTTGTCTCTAGTACATAGAACTTGTAGCCTTCTTGAGTTGGGATATCCAATAACATGGCCTTTGTGCTTTTAGCTCTAGCCCGTTCCTCAGGTCACCTGGAATCAAAATAAAACACACACACCCAAACACATGCAAATGATCTATAGATAGTGTGGTTTTGTTGAGTACCTTATAAGGTGATATACCACTGAACACTTTTGTAGGAATCATGTTGATTAAGTAAGAGGTAGTCACAACTGCATCACCCCAAAACTGTTAGGAACATTCATATGGAACGTCATGCTTCTGGCCACCTCCATTTGATATCGATTTTTCCTCTCAGCCACACCATTTTGTTATGGTGTGTAGAGAAAACTAGTTTGATGGATGATGCCTTTTGATGCAAGGTGTTGCTTGAAGATTGTGTTTGTGTATACTCCTCCATTATCTGATATAAATATTTTGATCTAGGCATGAAAGTGGTTAGTAATGTAGCATTGAAATTTTTTAAATGCGTCTAAAACCCTATCTTTAGATTTCAACAAGGTTAACCATGTGTACTTGGATTTTTCATCTATAAAAGCCACAAAGTACTTATATTGTTCTCCAGATGCACAAGAGGCTGTCCAAACATCAGAATTGACAAGATGAAAGCAATTATCATAGATTGTCAATGATTTAGGAAACACAAACCTGCAATGTTTTCCTAGAATACAAGCTTCACAATCACTTTAAAGAAACACTAGGCAACATGATGTTCAAGGTGTGAGAATGAGGGTGTCCTAATTTAGCATGCCAAATTACATATTTAGTTAATTCAGTGACAGAGTTTAAAGCACAAGATAAATCAAAAGGTGTCAGGGTGTCCTCAATCAAGTACAAGTCTCCCTTTGTTTCACCTTTGCCAAGCAACTTACTAGTCTCATTATCCTGAAAATACACTTCATTAAGGGTGAAAGTAACATGAAATTTAAATCAGTAGTGGTCTTTCTAACAGACAGAAAGTTAGAAGCAAAGGTTGGCATATAGAAAGCTTTAGACACCTTATCATACAGTTTTAAATCAACTACACCTTTTTAGAAAATCTATCACCATTAGCTATCATAACATTTCCTAGAACTGGTTTTATATTAGTAATCAAGTTTCAATCACTAATCATATGGGGTTATTCACCTAAGTCTATAGCTAATGGTCCAACCAGTGTATGAAGCATTAAGAGATATACCAAGAGGGTTAAGGTTACCAGAGTTCTTGTTCAAAGCCTTGATGAGACATCCAAGTCAGACCACTTAATTTTCTCATCATGGTTGGACCTTGCAGTGAAGTAAGAGGAGGTAGTCGCCATGGCATTTCCCATACCAGTATTAGTGCACACTGACGAGCATCTAGAGGGAGTCACTGGTTCAGATCCTTCAGTTGAGAACTGGGCTCTAGCATCTTGGTACTGATTCAGTGGCTCCCTGAACTTGTTTGGTTTCCAGTGGGGATTAAGTATCCAGAACTTATCCTTCATGTGGACCTTCTTCTTACAGTGATCACACATCAAGACCCTCTTAGCATCATGTTTGTAAACTTCTTTGTTTGCTACTGGTCCTTCAGCTTGGTTACTCATAACCAACTCTACTTTGCCTCCAAATAAGCCAGGGGATCCTTGCTCCTTATGAATCTGATCACACACTTTCAACGCTTGTAGTTTGTGTTCCCTCAGTATGTGCTTGATTAAATCATTGTAGGTTGGATTCAGAGTAAGGAGCAACCCAACCACCTTTTCTTTCTCTCTCCTCTCATTCAATACTGAGGGTTCTATGGTATGTGGTCTGTGCATGTCCAGCTTTGCTACAATGACCCTAAACTTCCCAAAATAGACTGTAAAATCCATGTCTTCTTCGATGAGGGAGTTAATAGATTTCTTTACTTCAAAAAATCGAGACAGCCCCATGAGATCCTCATGAACCATTTTCCTTTATCAACCACCATAATCTCCTTTCCATCTTCTCCTTGGACAATTTTTTTTGGAGCTTCTCCACTTGAAACATGACTCCATAAACCTATTCCTCCAAGGGCAGTCCTTCACTAGTCTCAACCATAAGAAGGTAGTTAACTCCCTTCAAAGTTATTGGAATGGTCACATGATTGGAGTTCTCCATCTTCTCTTGCTATTAGCTTCTGGGTAATAGAGTAAGATTTGAAAATATTGGAGCCAGAGAATATAAACTTGAAAAATAAAGTAGAATAAAGAGCTTTGCAGAAGTAGAATAGGTTTTAAAGAGCTTTGAGGCATACCATGTGAGTTTTGAGAGAATTATAGAAAGATTCAACCAAGAACTCCAGAAATTAGCTCAAGAACATCAAGAGAGAAGAGAGAGTTTCGTGGGAGAGAGAGAGAGAGAGAGTAGAGAAGTGAATTGTTATTACTCAACTTGCCTTTTGGTTTCTCTGTATGCATTACATAAATAGACAAGAAAATATCATTGAGAAAATACTAAATAAAGAGGCTCCCCACAATAATAATAAACAAATGCACTTAGATCCAAACTACCTTGTGCAGGCTAACCAGACTGAAAGGGACACATCCCAACGGGTGTCTGGCCTTCTGGTCCCCATCTCTACACTTGAAAACATCTCCCAACGTTTCCATTCTTCAGACAAGTGAAGGTAAGTCTTCCTAGTTAATTACTTGCACAACTCTTCTCTTCCATTACTTGCAAGTCACGTTGGGTCCTTTAGGTTGTACGGACAGCCTTGGTGCACAAGTCATCATGAATCTTGTTCATCTGAACCATCTTCTTCTTATTGTTTCATCTCCTCATTTAATTGCTTCATCTTCAAAAATTTGACTCTTCATCTTCAAAATTCGTCACTCTTTTTGACAGAAAATTAAGCAAGTATTTTGGGAAATTTTCAGAATTGTAACACCTCCAAAATGGCCTGGACCATATATATAATATATACAATGGATATTTCATTGCTCTCCATGTCCAGAACTTCACATATCATCCCAAGATCACATCAATACTTAAGAGATCTCACCTCGGACAAGGCTGCTACTTTAAGGATAATCTTGGAGGGATTAGGCATCATAATAACCTAGGATCCGAATGTTAATGGATGATCATTCGGGAGTCCTCAAGTGACTACTGAATCTGATCACTCACCCCAACTCGACCATAAGGGGGGAATGAACCTGAAGCCTCCAACCAAGAGATGGGAAGCTCAGGTTAGAGAGAAGTTCAGAAGAAGAATGATCAAGGTGAAATGAGTAACGATCAAGTGGAGTCTGTTTCACGGAGACAAGAAGAAGAATGTTTGGATTATAAATGAGATAGTGATGCTCAAGAAAAAGAACAAGAACAAGAATCTGGTGTGCAACCATTGAGGAGAAGTACAAGGATAAGGAAGCTTGCATCCAACTGGATTAACACTAGAGTGTACTAAAATGTGCAGGCAGTGGATCATCCCTCTCAATTTGTATGCTCGTTTGCTCAATACCCTGTAGAACATTGTACATTCACGGTCAGCTTGGATGAGAGCTATGTTCCAAGGAGCTATGATGCAAAAGGAATGGAGAGACTCAGTGGCTAATGAAGTTGATGCCATGATTAAGAATAATACATGGTATTAGAGTGACTTTCCAAAAGGAAAAAAAGCAGTCTCTAGTAGATGATCTTCACAATAAATATTTGCAAATGGGAAGATAGATAGGCGCAAGACCACATTGGTGGCAAGGGGATTCAATCAAACATATGTACAAGATTACATAGATACCTTTTCTCTAGTGGCTAAGCTTCACACAATCAGGAGAGTGATATCTTTAGCTGTGAATCTGGAATGGGATCTTTGGCAGATGGATGTGAAGAATTCTTTCTTGAAAAGAGTACTTGAAGTTTATGTTTTACTTGTATCCTTCTCATGGTCTTCAGCACTTGGCAAAGAAAGGAGATGTGTTGAGGTTGAACAAAGTCATCTATGGTCTCAAGCAATCGCCACAGACTTGGTACAACAAGCTGAGTACAACCTTTAATGAGCGTGGGTTCAAGAAGTCTGATCTTGATCACACTCTCTTCACTCTCACCACTTCTCAGGTATTGTGGCCCTCCTTGTGTATGTTGATGATATTATTTTCACTGGAAGTGATAAGGAATGTATCCAAACAACCAATGAGTTTCTTAAATTTGTCTTTGAGATTAAAGATTTGGGAGAGATGAAATACTTCCTTGGTATTTAGATATGTAGATCCAAAGAAGATTTATTCATATCCAAAGAAAGTATACACTTGAACTTTTGAATGGTGCATGTACATATGAGGAAATACAGCCAAGATGCCACTTGAAAATGGGTACAAGGTTCCATGTGAGGGGGAAAATGAAGACATAAAGCCATTCCATATACATAAACTTTAAAGAAAGCTTGTTGGTAATTTGATTTAATTGACTATCATACGGCCTGATATATGTTTTTTTGTGAACTAGGTGAGCCAGAACATGCAAGTTCCAAAGGAGGACCATTGGCAAATGGTGGAGAGGATCTTGATGTACTTGAACGGATCACCTTATCAAGGAGTCTGGATGGGCTGCAATAGGAGCACTGAAGTGGTTAGTTATTGTGATGCAGATTGGGCTAGTGATAAAGCTGATAGAAGATCTTCTACTGGCTATTGCACATTCCTTGGTGGGAACTTGGTTACTTGGAAGATCAAGAAGCAGAAGGTGGTCTCTTGTTCAAGCGCGGAGGCTGAGTATAGAGCTATGTTGAAGCTGACAAACGAGTTAGTGTGGATCAAAGGGATCTTGAGGCATTTGTACATTTATCAAGCTACACTAGTGACCATTCGTTGTGACAACCAGGCTTCCGTTCACATTGCCTCCAACTCAGTATTCCATGAAAGGACCATGAATATTGAGGTTGATTGCCACAAGGTAAGGCAGAGATTGTTCTTGGAGTCATCTTGCCATGCTACACGAGGAGTGAATTGGCTGATGTGTTTACTAAAGCTGCTAGGCAGAAGAAAATGGATTCCATACAAATTTGTTAGGACTCCTTGATCTGAGCAAGAGGAGCTAAGCCCCTTGTCATGGGGTCTTTACTCTTTTTCCCTCATCAACGTTCTGTCCCAATGGGTTTTCCTTAGTGAGATTTTTGATGAGGAAGATCTCATGACATCCAATCTTGACTGGTTCCCATGGTTAAGATTGAGAGAGTGTGTTGAGTTTAGTTGCATATTAGAGAAGAAGAGATAAGGAGCTGAAGGTTAAAGATAAAGTGTGGTCTGTGCTAGAATAGGGCGTGGTACGGGCAGGTGGTCCGTACCACCGTCCGTACGTGCTCTCACCCAACTGATGATGGTTCGACTATTAGAAAATGATGGGCTAGTGTTAAAATATAGGGTGTGGTACGGACAGGCGATCCGTACCATCGTCCGTACAAGAAGCAATACTCCGCAAGGTGAAAAGAACTTACCCCGATAACTTATTTACATT
This sequence comes from Moricandia arvensis, assembly GCA_905132765.1. Lineage (NCBI taxonomy): Eukaryota > Viridiplantae > Streptophyta > Magnoliopsida > Brassicales > Brassicaceae > Moricandia > Moricandia arvensis. The sequence continues at coordinate 8,000 of CAJHQP010009553.1, forward strand.
GATCAAACCATTGGCAAGGAAGGGAGACGTGCCTTGACAGGCTGGACCAGCTGGGAAATTTTTTTTACCAAGATGCTAGATGCTTCACACGCTTGAGAAAGCTCATTGGCTGGTTTGAAGGCAGGAGCGACCCTTGCCATTTACTACAAATGCTTTACTTATTCTGATATTGAAAACCTTGTATCAACTCTCTCTATATATTGTAAACTCTCTCCATTAATGAAAATCAGACAGCTTGTGAGTATTCTTAAGATTGAATACAATGGTTCCTCATTAGACCCAGAAACACATATTCACCTCATTTCTTATTCAAATTCTTCCAAATCACTTCGAATCACTTCCTTAAGCTAAAATTACTTTACAAACCACAAAGGTTTTCTGTATTTGGATTTTCATCTATGAATTTGACAAAGTACTTGTAATTATCCCTAGACAAACAAGGTGCAGTCCAAACATCAGAGTGAATCAAATCAAAGTGATTCTCATAAACAATATAAGATCTTTGAAACACAGTCTTACATAAAAGCTTCACAATCCTTATTCTAAAAATTAACACTTTGTAACATCAAGTTCAAAGCTCTAACATTAGGATGTCCTAGTCTAGCATGCGACAAAATATTATTATTCTAAACAGAAGCATACGAAAATGAGCAGCTATAATGAGAGACAAGAGCTATCTCTTCAAGTAAATATAGGTCGCCTTTGGTAATGTTGAGATTAAGAAGAAATAAGTAGGTGTGTGTTGACATGAAGAAATAAAGAAGAGATCAAATAAAGTTGAAAGAAAGCATTCTAAACAATAGTTTGAGTTTATACTGTTCAGTCCGTACAATCTTTCCCATAACCAATTAGACTTGACTTAGAACGCAAGGAAAAGAGGGGATCACATCCATCTTGTGTTCAGAAGCGGAGAGGAATGTTGGAGATATTTTAAACCAGTTGGGAAGAAGGTGTGAACACATATTCCAAAACATAGCTGTTGGAGAGATGTTGCATTCTATTATCCAAAATCTATTATATTGCTTCACTTCTGTCTCTCCACTATGATTATTTTGAATATTTTAATGTATGGGTACAAAAAATAACTCTTGTACATAGAACTAAGTTAAGGAAACATATTTCCTCTTTCTCTCTCACTCATTTCATGAAATTTCTCCTCTCTCTTTTTGTCATGTTCTTCTCATAAACTCCCTCTCTCTCTCTGATTCCCTAAAACTCTCATGGTATCACAACATTGATGCTCTTGAGACCTATTCTTACTACTCTATTATACTTATTCCGCAAATCTTTTTCACTTTACTCTAATATTTTTTGAAATTCTTTTACCCACTGGGTAAGAGCTGTTCTTGAGTTCTTGATGGAAAATTCAAAAATGATGATGATTCCAGTTACTCTAAAAGAAGCTAACTATCTGCTATTGCCAAGACTTGTCAAGACTGCTCTTGGAAGTAGACGGCTTTAGGAACATGTTACTGGTGGCAAAATTCCAAATAAACTATCTTAGGAGAGGATGAAGAAGAAGTTGCGCTTGCTAATGATGGCAAATAGAGTCAGGAGGATCTCATGGTGTTGTCCATCATTTAGAACAGCTTTGAAACTTCAATAGTGGAAGCTTACTCCTACTGTGAAATTTCAAATAGTTGTGGGATACAATTTAGAAGGTCTATGGCAACTTACCTAATCTGATTAAGGTGTTTGAAGTGAAGCAAGCTATCAAAGACCTGAAACAAGATGAAGAAGAGTTCAACCAACATCTTGGAAAGTTTAGAAGTCTCTGGTGAGATCTCAACATGCTAAGACCAAGCTCTTGTGATATGGAAGTCTTGAGAGAAATACGAGAGGAAGATGTTAGCTTCAGCCTGTTACTGACCCTTAAACCTTCATACAGCCAACTAATAAAGCATATTTTGTGGGAAGACAAACTTCCAAGTGTGGAAGGTGTGTGTGCTCTCATACAGAGAGAACAAGCTAGCCACACACTCTTTGAAAAGGACAAACAGACTTTTCATCTTACAAAGAAGTCACCAAGTGTTGAGTTGTTTCCTGAGTACAAGAACACCAAGAAACAACACAGACGAAGGAACCTGAAGCCACAAATGATGGAGATCATGTTGGCCATAAACTTTCTAAACGAAATAAAGCATCAAACAATTGAAGGCAAGACCATATACTCATCTTTAATTAGTAACATGAAGGAAGGAGTAACATGGAGAAATGAAGCTTGTGTGACCAGTATTGATGCACCAGTGCCCAGGAGTGACCTGAACCTCTTCATCAAAGCTGCCAAGGTCCTTATCTCACTCAAAAAGGCTGGTACAAAATCTCTTGACTCTAAACCCGTCATTATAGATTCAGGAGCTAGCCATCACATGATTAATGATAGGAATCTTATTAGTGATGTCAATCAAACCTGCCTCTGGAAATGTGATTATAACAAATGAGTATAAGGTTTTGATAGAAGGAATTGGGGATCTTAGGTTGTTTGATAGGGAATCATCTACCTTATATATGCCTCAGTTTACATCTAACTTACTGTAAGTAAGAAGGCAACTGTCGACTTGAGTTGTAAAGTTGTCTTTCGACCAGATGAGGTTGAGTTTTAAGATTTAAAGACAGTGTAGTTGATTGGAATAGGACACAACTAGGGTGAACATTACCATACCATCTCCAAACAATCTCCAAAGGACATAACCTTATATCTGTATGGTCAGTATAGCTATTGAGGTTGACAACAACACATGGCATGCTAGATTGGGTCATCCCCATGCTAGAGCTCTAAATCTGATGCTTCCTGGTGTGGTGTTTGATAATGATGGGTTTGACGCATGTATCCTTGGGAAACATATATAATAGGTTTCCAAGGTCTAGCACCATCTATGAGAAGTGTTTTGACCATGTTCATTCTGACGTGTGGACTGCTCCTTGTCTATCAAGAGAAAGTCACAAATATTTTGTGACCTTCATTGATTAGAAACCTAAGTACACGTGGTTGACAAAGATTCATCTTAGGATAGAGTACTGGAAGCTTTCAAGAATTTCAGACCCATGTCTCTAATCATGTCAATGCCAAGCTCAAGATCCTTAGGTAAGATAATGGTGGAGAATACACAAACCAAGTATTCAAGCAGTATCTAGCCCAGCATGAGATAATACATCAAACAAGTTGTCCTTGTACTCCTCAGCAAAATGGGGTACCTGAGATTAATAATAGACACCTAATGGAAGTGCCAAGATCAATGATGTTACATACTAATGTTCTAAAGAGATTTTGGAGTGATGTTGTGATGGTTGCTTGTTATCTCATCAACAGAATTCCCACTAAGAAACTCAATGACTTGTTTCGATTTGAGGTACTAAACATCAACAACCTATCGTTGGATAATTTGACAGTATTTGGATGCCTCTGCTTTTGTTGATACATGGAGAACATATGAGCAAGCTATATCCCAGAAGGTCAAATGCTATGTTCACTGGCTATTCTCCAACACAAAAGGGTTATAAATGTTATGATCCAGTGGAAAGAAAGTTTCAATATCAAGAGATATGAAGTTTTTGGAGACTAAGGGATACTATGAGGAAAAGAGTTGGGATGACTTGAAAGACCTCTCCCAAGCATCAGATAAAGCTGAAAATCTCAGGATGATTATGGAGAACCTTGGCATTAACCCACCTCATGCAAATCAGGAAACAAGGGTGTGTTCACCAGAAGCTACATCTCGTCCAGACATTGTGGTTAAGAAAGATGGAGTTGATGAAACTTTAGAAGCCACTTATCCTGATCCTGAAGAGGGGGGGGGGGGGGGGGATCAACCAGAAACTCATGATGAAGATGAAAGGCAACAGGAACAGCAAGAACCAATGCATCATAATGATGAAACATAATTTGATGAAGAAGGAGAGACAAACCAAGTTCAGCCATTAAGAAGAAATACAAGGATTAAGAAACTTGTATCAAACTTGATCAACACAAGAGTTTATTTTACTGCTGAAGCGGTAGCTAATCCAATAAGTGCAGTCTTCTCTCTTGCTCAGTATCCCAAGGACCATCTAGTTTTCATTGGTGACTTGGATAAAGAATATAATCCAAGATCATATGAAGAAGCAATGGAGCTTGAAGAGTGGAGAGACTAAGTTGGAGATGAGATCAATGCTATGATCAAGAATAATACCTGGTATGAAACTGAGCTTCTCAAAGGCAAGAAAGTTGTTATAAGTCGTTTGCTCTTCAACATCAAATATCTAGCTAATGCAAAACCAGAAAGAAAGAAGACAAGGCTGGTTGTAAAGGGATACACTCAGATCTATGGGGAAGAATACCTTGATACATTTGCACCAGTAGCCATGCTTCACACCATCAGGATTGTTCTCTCATTGGTAGTCAACTTGGAATGGGATCTATGGCAAGTGGATGTCAAGAATGCTTTCTTACAAGGTGAATTGAAAGATGAGGTCTACATGAGACGACCTCCTGGTCTAGAAAACCTTGTAAATCAGGGAATGTGCTTAGATTAAAGAAAACAATCTATGGGTTAAAGCAATCACAAAGAGCCTGGTACCAAAAGCTAAGTACAACACTCAATGGGCGAGAGTTCATCAAGTCTAAAGCTGATCACACTCTCTTTACCCTCACCAGTCAACAAGGAATTGTAGTCATATTGATATATGTGGATGAGATTATCATCATAGGAAGTGATAAAGAAGATATCATCTCAACCAAAGCCTTTTTAAAATCTTATTTTGATATAAAAGACTTGGGTGAGCTAAAGTACTTCTTACGGATTGAGATATACTGATCTAAAGAATGGATGTTCTTATCCCAAAGAAAGTACACACTTTATCTATTAAGTGAGGCATGTTACCTTGGAGGAAGAACAACAAAGACCCTACTTGAAGATGGTTACAAGGTTCTGCGAGAGAGGGAGTTTGAAGACAAACCCTTTTAAGATGTGAAGCGATATAGAAGGATGGTTGGAAAACTCATTTACCTAACCATCACAAGACCAAAAATTTGTTTTGTAGTGAACCAAGTCAGTTAGCAGATGCAAGCACCAAAGATTCATCATTGGAACATGGTTGAGAGGATCTTAAGGTACATAAGAGAAGCACCAGGACAAGGAGTTTGAATGGGATGCAATGGAAGCACCGAGATCCTTGGATATTGTGATGCTGATTGGGAAGGAGCTAGAGTTGATAGGAGATTAACTACTGCATATTGTACTTCCATTGGAGGCAATTTGGTGACTTGGAAAAGCAAGAAGAAGAAGGTGGTTTTATGTTTAAGTGCCTAGGCAGAGTATAGAGCTATGAGAAAGCTGACAAGCGAGTTGACTTGGATCAAGGGGCTTCTTAAAGACTTCAGGATTGATAATAAAACACATATCACTATGAATTGTGATAACCAGGCTACCATACACATTTCCAGCAACTCAGTCTGCCACGAGAGGACTAAAAACATTGAAGTAGATTGTCACAAGGTGAGACAAACTGTGGAGCAGAAGATCATCCTACCTAGCTACACTAGAAGTGAAGACCAGCTGGCTGAAATTTTCACAAAGGCAGCAAGCACCAAAGCCTGTGAGTTCATTCATTCAATGCTTGGACTCATAGATCTCACATATCACTAACTCTCCTATCATGAAGGCTTTTACTCTTTTTCTTTGGTCTGTTTTTGTCCCACTGGGTTTTTTCACATGAAGGTTTTAATGAGGAAAATTCTTCATGGTTCCAAGCTTGACCAGTCCCTAGGGTCAAGCTTGAAAGGGAGTGCTGATATTAAGAAGAAATAAGTAGCATGTGTTGACATACAAAAAGAGATCAAATAAAATTGAAAAAAAGCATTCGGAACAATAGTTTGAGTTTATATTATTCTGTCCGTATAGGTCTGTCCCATAACCAATCAGACTTGATTTAAAAGGCAAGGAAAAGAGGTATCACGTCCACCTTGTGTTCAGAAGCTGAGAGGAAGGTTGGCGATATTTTAGACCAGTTGAGAAAAAGGTGTGAACAAAGATTCAAAATAGAGCTGTTGGCAACATTCTATTATCTAGATCTATTATCCAGCTTTCACTTCTATCTCTCCACTATGATTGTTTCAATATTTTAATGTATGATTACTTAAAACAACTCTTGTACACATAATAAAGTTTAAGGAAACATATTTCTTCTTTCTCTCTCTCTCATTCATGAATCTGTCTTCTCTCTCTCATGTTCTTCATGTTCTTACCATAATCTCTCTCTCTCTTTGATTTTCTAAAACTTTCTGGTAACTCCATTCTCAATCAATTGGCTGCTCTCAATATCCTAAAACTTCACATTATCAAGACTGAATATGACATTACATTGCAAATTAGTAGCACATTTCTTACCAGATAGCAAGTTTAATGTGAATTCATGCATATAAAAGGCTCTAGAATCCTTTTTGAACAATTTCAGATTACCTATTCCTCTAATAGGTATTTATCTCCATTAGCTATCATGACATAACCATTATCAGGTTCAGCATGTTTAGTCAAGCTAGGAGAAGTATATGTACTAACTGAATGGTCTATCAGTGGCCCACACATGTTCTTTTCAGTATGACATAGAATGCTAGGAGGAGTATATGTATCAACTGAATGGTATATCCTAGCAATGCTTGCAGTCCTAAGCTCATCAGTTCTAGCAGTTCTAGACAAATCACTAGTGTTCTCTAGAGTACTAGCAATCAAACAAGCAACAAAAGAGTAACCTTTAGTTTTACCAATGATATTACCATTCTCCTTGAGAATTTTGGTGAGGGCATCAACGTCGGATCTCCTGATGAAGTCTTGATCAATGCCTCGGTTGCTGGTGTTGCTCGTGCAAGCTACAAGTGATTTTCCATCACCCATTTGACGCCCATCAGTTTCACTTGCCCGGCTTGAGCTAGCACCACTAGAACCATCAGAGATGTTTTCCCTTGCCTCCCTTTCCTTAATAAACTGGGCCGGCATAAGGTGAGGATGGAGAATGTAGCATCCCTGATCCTAGAAAGGACCGGAAGGATAGACCTAGGATGAGTGAACAAGCAATCTGGTCGATATGCTTAAGGTCAGAATGATCGAAAATGATCATGAAGTGACTCAACCAGGTCGGGAATGGACCAAGGGGATTAGCCACATGTAATAGGCTAAGGGAAAGGAGCTGGATGAGCTGTAGAGCTGAGTTCTCAGCATAAACTCTTGTTGGCCAGCTCATACTAGCTTAACACAAGCATAATACTTGTTGGATACTCGCTAGCCAGCTCACACCAGCATAACACTAGCTGAACGAAGTGAATATCAGCTGGGCAAGCTGTATGATATAGACTATGTATTACCAGTTTTAGGCCATGTTATGGAGTCCATTTAGGGTCTATTATGTGTGTCTAGGCTATGTTTTAAGGTCTTTACAGGTTCAGGTACGTTTTGGAGATATATGGAGATACTTGAAGCTTTTAGAGCATTTAGAGGAGAATAATATGTAGCTGATCTCTAAGAGAGTCGAAGTACAAGACTGCCGTTGATTGACGGCACTATCCTGATGTCGACCGATGTCACATGACCAATAATGATCGATGCAGGCCACTTGCCATCGATCGATGACCAATTCGCAGACAACCGATTTCAAGCCCAAGTTAGAGACAAGACACAAGATTACAAGTTTACCCCAAGCTTTGACCTAGATTTTAGAGTTCTTATATTTATACTTTATGTATGAGAAGAAGAGAGAGGAGAAAAGATACGTACAGAGACGTGCGGTGCTAGGTTCTTGAGTATTCTATTTAGGGAGAAGATTCATAACTCCTTAGAAAGATTCATAGCTCAGTTCAAATATATTTGTATTTATGTATTTATTACATAATTAGAGGTGAGTACACTTTCATGTTATGAGTTATGTTTTACTATTATATATCCTTTTATTTTGGTTTACAAGATTCTTAATTATTTTTTATAATTATAATGCTCCTAGAAGTATTTCAAATCTGTTGCCAAATTTTGTTTTTGTTGATTTTGAATTTACGAATAATTAAACAATGTAAGTTCGTGTTATTATATCATATTTCGTTGTGTTTTCATCATAAATTAATGTTCCGCGTGATTCTTTGTGTTTTAGAATTGTCATTTTCCTTTTAAAGCTTCTCCAACTTCACTCTATTTTTTTATTATAAAATAGAGTTCAAAGTAACTCTATTATATTTTCCTCTCTTTAATAGAGTAGAAGTTCAGTTTACTATATAAATAAAGTAACTCATTTGTTTCTTGTTGATCACTATATTTTTCTTTTGAAGATAAGGTACCATTGAAGTAGAATCTAAATCTATTATAGATTGTTGTATCCATATTTACAAAATCAATGTAATTTAGATTTAGTGTTACGGTTTCATCAATGTGAGATCTTTGGAAGCAAGTAGGAGTAAGGAAATGTTCTTTATATTTATGCTTAGTATGGTGACATGTTATTCTCATTCTCTTTTTTTTTTTTAATTTGTGAATCATTCAATTCAAATATATTTGTATTTATTTCATGATTAGTGGTAAGTTCACTTTCATGCAATGAGTTCTTTTTATTTTGGTTTCCTCAATCCTTAATTTCTTTCTAAAATTATAATGCTCTTAGAGGTATTTAAAGCTGTTGCAAATTTGTTTTGTTGATTTTAACTTTACGAATAATTAAAAAATGTATTATTGTTATTATATGTTATGTTTTGTTGTATTTTTGTTGTAAATTATTGTTTAGAATTGTTATTTATGTTTTAAAGCATATCCAACTTCACTCTATTTTATTACTGTAAAATAGAGTTTAGAGTAAAAACTCTATTCTATTTTTCCCTCTTTTAAGAGTTTACTTTATAAATAGAGTAACTCATTTATTTATTGTTGATCACTATATTTTTCTTTCCAAGATAGGGTACCATTGAAGTAGAATCTAAATCTATTATAGATTAATCTATTTCGAAGAAGAAAATAAGAGTAAATCATCGGAGATCATCTTTCAACAACATAGGAGAAAATTGTACCATTGGATAATGATTGTACAAACCAAGGAGCGCTTAAGTCTTCTCTGTAAAAAGTATATAAGAGGTGTGAGAGAGTGATAGAGAAGAAAACGAAAAGTGTTTTAGAAGTAAATATATTTTGTGAATAAAATAATATTAAAATATCTACAAGAAAATATGATTTTTAAACTAAATGAGGAACAATGAAGATGAATGGACTGAGCTGCTCCTCGGATAGACTAAAGAGAATGATGTGCTTTAACGATAACATATTATATTTCAACGTTTAATTGGTCAATCATTTTCTAAATTGTCATGACTATGTGGATAGTTTTACATAACAAAAAAAAATCTATTTTATAGTATGTTTTAAGGGTTGGAACGGATACGAATATCCAAGAAATTTAAGGTATTTGGATTTAATCTGGACTCGTGGGATCCGTGATTATGGTATCTGGATCTGGATTCGTGCCTCTGGGTATTCGGGCTTTGGATATCCAACTAGATATTGTGATACCCATGAATATTCAAATTGAGATCTGGATCCTAAAAATAATTAAAAAATAAAAAAGTATTTTAAAGTATAAAAAATCTAAAAATAATAGATAAATTAAATATTTGTACAAAATTTATAAATAATATATAATATTATTAAAATTAAATATAATAGTATAAGCCTTATGTTATATCTAAATATTAATCTATCAAATATAATTATTAATATAATTAAAAAAATTATATATTTTAAAAGTATGGATCCCGATCTCGATATCCGGACTTAAAATTAAGATATCCAGATTCAGATCCGGTTTGGATGGACCCTAAATTTTACTGTCCTGATCCGAATCTGGACACCTCGGATATCCTATTTTCGAAACGAATCTAGACCGGATCGGATCCGGATCCAGGATAATAAGAGAACCATTATTGGATGTTCATAGGGGGTTCTTAAGGGTGTGGAGCCCACTAATTCCCTAAGAACCACCTCTTAATTATCTTAAATAAAAGTTGGTTCTTGCATTGTTCATGAGCCCACTCACACATGGCGGCCCATGATTAGATAGTTTTTATTTTTTTTATAAATTAAAAAAAATAAGAATCCCAAATGGGGTTCTTATGGATAATGATGCTCTAAGTATAAGACCTAGTATAAATTACTTTATGAGACTTGATTGCTTCTTTTTCTAACGACTGTTCATATGTAAGAGCATCTTGAATGAAAATATATTGAGGAGCATTTCGTATTTAAAATAAATAAAAAAATTATAAAAATAGGAAAGAAAGCGTACAGAACCTCACTTGAACACCTAATACCAAATGTCTATTTATTACATACTGATGATTTATTTTCTTTTATAAATTTAAATCTATTTATCTAAACTAATTTTTATTAAAATAGTTATATTATTTTACTGAGATACTTGTTTTGAGATACTAACCAGTTGTTCTGACATATGAATTTACATAGATACTAACCTTTTATTTGCACATGGAACACACAATTTATTTAAAACAATAATACAATTTTGGTGGACATCAACATTAGAATTTATTATCTTTTACTTTATCTTCGTTTATTTTAATGTCCGTTGAGAAGTTTGGTCATTAGCTTCAGGTCAAGCTACTCTAGTGTCTGCTTCTACTTCTGGTTCAGAGATTGCAGCCCCATGATCACCAATTCTCTAACCTGTTGCATTATGCAGTTTAACCTTCGAGGTCGTATAGGTCTCCTCTCTCATCTCGGACCAAAACTAAAGTCGCAATCATCTGAACTCGTGAACTACCGTAGATCGATTCCGTGTTGGTTCTGTTGATCAAAGTTTGCCAAGAAGCGTTGATCGGCGGTTGAATGTTGTTGTCGATCGATTCTTGACGTATATATATTTCAGATCGAGCGTTCGATTACAACTTGATCTGAGAAGAGTAATTCCTGGTTCTTGTAGTTTCTGGTACTGCTGGACATGCACCTGAAAGACAAGAAAAATAAATTATTAGTAAATTGAAGTAATGAAAAAGCCTAGACTAAACCTAGAAAATAAAACTAATGGTGATCCTTCATCCAACGACAACAGTGCCAAATTTGAAAAATATGGGTTAAGGTTTGTGTTCTCAATAATGGAGTCCTCAAATTAACCCTACAAACTACTCTTGCCAAGAGAGGTCAAATTGCAATACTTAGGGATCGAATTCATGGAGAGCGAGGACATACAATAGATTTATTATAATTCTAATGGTTAAGCTAGGCAAACTATAAAGTGGTTTTAATTGTAAGTTTATCACGAATAGGAAAATATCTAAAATACTAAGCAAATGCAAAGAAGGACAAACGGTAGATCTAGGGTTCAGAGAAGGGAATTATAATAGATAGGATACAAGGAATCACTAATATGCGAGGACAATAAAAGTTAACTAGTCCGACTCCCTTTTGTCCCAACTCTCGTATGCGGACAGAGAAGTGTATTGTACATCGACGACTAAGGCCTGTTGTCGATCGACGCTAATTAGACATGAAATTCATCCACTATGGAAATTAGACAGCTCTCACATGCGTCTGACAACCAAGCTCAATTGGAATCAATTTTGGCACAGAACCTACTCTCGGAGTTGTCAATGTCCTAAGTTTAGGTTTCTAGTTAGCTACTCTAGAACGCAAGCATTAAAACACAATTCCAAATATTGATATTACTTCATCCTAGCAATCCTATTTTGGGGCAAATTCATCAATAACATTATGAACCCTAAATCTAACAGGTGAATTACTCAAACATGAACAAAGAAAACATGATGAACTGAATAATATAATACATAGAATAATAAATGGGGTTACAATACAAATCTCTAAAGGAGTTCAGATCTTCTATCTTAAGCTACTAAAAAGCAGTAAAGTAAATCGTGGGTGTCTTTCTATTTATGTGTGTCTCTCTGCCTAAACAACGGTAGAACCGTATAAACTAGGTCAAAACTCGTCTAGGAGTATATCTTCTGAATAATTTGACAAGCTGCATGATCTCCATAATGCTCTTGAACGTACCTGAACCTGTAAAGACTCTAAAACACAGTCCAGACACACATAATAGACTCCAAATTTGGTCCAAATGATGGTCTAAAACTGGTAAATAACAAGGTATATTAGTAAGCTCAGGGAGCATCAGTTGTTTGCTAAGCTGAGTAAGTGTAGCTTCTGGCAAGATTGGATTTTAGGTCATGTGGTTTTCAGAGGCAGGATTCGCCAATAGATCCATGGAAAATTACTGCAATATCATAGTGTCCTACACAGAGGAGTGCTACCGAAGATCTGCACTTTTCTGGGTTGGCAAGATATTACAGGAAGTTCATCAAGAGTTTTGTTAGTATCGCAAAGCCGATGGCACAGTTTAACAGAGAGGGTGTCAATTTTGATTGGAAAGATTCTTGTTCGAAGAGTTTCACTGAGGTGAAATGAAAATTGACGAAGACGCATGGTACTTCCTAGGCCTGGGATACCATATGAGGTTATACGGATGCATCAAGTACTAGTTTTCGATGTTCATTGATGCAGTAGGATCACGTCATTCCACATTCATTACGTCAATTAAGACCTCACAAGGTCAACTACCCTACTCATGACTTATAGTTGGCATAAAATTGTAATTTTACATGGGGAAGAGTGTTCGGCAAATTTGGGACGAAAGGGCTGATATAGCCTATTTATTACTAGTTTTAGGTCATGTTATGGGCTCTATCTAGGGTCTATTATGTGTGTTTAGGTTATGTTTTAAGGTCTTTACAGGTCCAGGTACGTTTTTGGAGATACATGGAGCTTTTGGAGAATTTAGATGAGAATAATCCATAGCTGATCATTGAGAGAGTCGAAGTACATGATTGTCGTCGATCGACGCATTATCTTGACATCGACAGATGTTATATGACCAAGATCGATTGATGCTGACAACTTGGCGATCAATTGATGCTGACAACTTGGCATCAATTGATGACCAATTCGCAGACAGTTGATTTTAAGCCCAAGTTAGAGACAAGACACAAGATTACAAGTTTACCTATGGACGTGTGTTCACATAGATTTTAAGTGTTTTATATTTATACTTTATGTATGGTGCATAAAAAGAGAAGTGGGCATTACGTACGAAGACGTACGGTGCTAGGTTCTTTAGATTTCTATTTAAGGGGAAGATTCGTACTCCTTAGGGAATTTATGATCACACGATGTCGTTTTATCTCATGCATTATTAGATTCAGATTCTTTACTTAGTATTCTTAAGTCATTATCATAGATTTAGGGAAATAAGAATATTGATGATAGCAATCATGGAATTAACACCAAAGTAGGATTCCAGGCTTAGTCATATCGCATCAATTAGAGTTGTGCTTAATGCTATGCATCTAGAGTAGACTAACTAGCAGATCTCGAAAGCTAGGACATGGACGACTACAAGAGTGTAGGTCTGTGCCAGAATGACTCCAACTGAACTACTGGTAGAGTAAGGCGCAAATTAGCGAGAGCTGTCTAGTTAGCTTAAGAGGGTGAACATAGTCAAATGCTCGTTCGGAGTACGCCTCGCTTATGATTTCACACCGTCGTATCGACACTCAGGTGGGCCTTGCTGATCCGATCATGTGTGTCTTCTCTCATCTCTCGTCATGTAAGGAGCTTGGAGTAATAAAGAAGGTCAGAAACTAATATATATATTGAGTTACTAGAATATTTCCATATTCATGCTTTCTATGTCTCATATAATTTATTAAGTCTGAAACCCATAATGATCTAGCAAATAATATTAGCGATACTTGAGTAGTTTGAGCTAGTCATTATTTCCATATATACTATTATAGTCATATTCCATAATGTACATTATTAGCATATTCATTCTATATGCATCTACATTCTCCAATCAGATTAATATTTTCTTTTTCTAGTCTGTTTATTACTTTATCTCCTTTTTTTTTTCAACTCATTCTATACTTACATCACATACCCATCCTCTCTCTTTTTT
>CAJHQP010009554.1:0-21984 GCA_905132765.1 Moricandia arvensis
ATAAATGTATGAACACAGAACGTTTTCCTGTTAGAGTATTATTAAAAGTAATTTTTGTTTTAAAACCTGTTGAGGAGTGAGAGAGAAGGGGTTGCCTCCAATTGTGAATGTAACATTTGGCAGGTTCTGCATGTTATTGCAGTCGATGATTGACTCTCCTGCTGGATTTGGAAAGCTCTCACAAAGTTTGTTCAGGTCTTCAAACACTTCCTCTTTGGTTTCTTTCTGTTTCAGTCGTGTTTCAATCCAGACAACAGCCATCTCACAGACCTTACATAAAACTGACGATCCTTCTTTCTCGACCACTGATATGACTCCCGTCCTGCACTCATTAAGATCGAAGTTTACACTGATCTGTTATGGGTTTTGTTTGCTTTGAAGAGATGGTTCACATACTCTTTTCCAAAAAGACAGAGACCAATCTCTTTACAGACAAGACTAGGCAGCACCTGCACGTTAATATTAATTTTTTTCCTGATTTACAAGAATGCAATATATGATAGCAAAACTAACAAAGTGTTTTTACCTTTGAGACTAACAGATCCCATATAATCTCTCCGTACTGAGAAACAATTATTTTGCATTCTGCACTGACAACTCCCTTAGCGCCAATACCATGGTTGATTTGCGTGATTACCGTCTACAATGAGAGGATCAAGAATCAATATTAGGCAGAAAAAATGTTTTTAGAGTTTTAAAACCCGAAAAGGTTACAGGAAATGTTTTTTCTTACAGTTGGTCCAGCGAGTAGTGAAGTTCCTGAGTCCATGATTGCATCACATCCTTGCTCACAGAAACCTACACGATAATTTTTTTGATTTCATGACCAACATATGTCTAACACATATAACATTCATACCATATAGGACTATTACCAGTTGAGTTATTTCCGACAAAGATATCTCCCATGTTAAACTGAAAAAAGAGGAAACATCTTAAGCTAAAATCATCAAGAGAGTATATATGGACCAAGTAAAAATCTTCTCACCTGCCAATAGCCCTTTCTAGTAACAGGGACATAAGTGTGGTTGCCTTTGAAGTGAGCAGGATCAATACCACCAAACACAATCTCACCTCCTGTTTCAGCATCCGCATCACGGTTTAGCCAGAATGAAAACACTTTCTCCTTCACCAGTTCTTGATCCACCATGTTGTACCAAACTGGCACAGCATCTCCCTCTGAAATCTCCTGAAATCCTAACCCGAATACTCCATCGAACTTTGCTAGAAGAAAAGAGAAACTCCCCTCATGTGTAGCTTCGATGAACTCCTAATATTGTAAGAAAGTCTTTTAGTGTGACTTCATTGCAAACCAAATAGGTTTTGGAAGCGATCCAGACCTGGTTTTTAACTACAAGACCACCAACTTTCACATTGTCTTCACTAAAGAATCCAGAGATGGATCCCGAACCATATGTTATAGTACACGGCTTTCCTGTTACTCAAAATGGTGATTCAATGATACCAAGATTGGTTTATTTACTAACACTACACTATACAAAATGTAAGTAAATACCGTTCTTTGTGTATGTTTTGGATTTTCTAGACTTGTACTTGTGATGGACCCAACAAGCCAGCTGAAGAGCGCAAGATACAGACATTAAGACACCATAAGACAAAAGAGACGGTTCCAAACATATTCAAGATTTTCTATAAAACTCACGTCTAAAAATTTGCAATGTATAGATGGAACCCAGAGATTAGAACTTCCGGTATCGAATATAACTTCGAATTCTTGTGAAGGTGTTCCGATTCCAATAACTCCATAGTATTGAGCGTCTAAGTAGTTCTTAAGAATGACCTGACTTTCTTGACTAGAATCCCCTCCACGGGTAGCAAAAGAAGAGTAATATGTGAGTCCTCCTTGTGAATGTTTCAGCTTTCTGATCACTCTACCAGCTCTAATATCATCGAGGTCGAGCTGTCTTTTCTTCAGACCGACACGGAACAGATCGCTGGAGGTTGTGGGATGTAGCAAGGTTGCTAAGAGATAGAAACAGATGGCTTGACGGATAAGCAGCATCATGTCCTGTCATATGTATCGTCAGTTATTAATTTAACTAAAATTCATCAATTACTGAAGCAGTTTAATAGTAAATTCTCACTTTTACTAAACGTTAAACCCACTTGATCATTGACTGTTAAACTCAATTATATTCCCAGGAAGAAGTAATAATCTACTTGAAAGAATAAAAAGGAATGAATCAAATGGTGGAAGACATGTTTAAGACAGTCATCTGTAAGAAATGGAAATACCAAAAAGTTAGAGAGATGTTTAGTTAATGATTGAAGAACAAACCTGAGTAGATTGGGGTGAAGATCCAGATGGTCTGAACTTCGTATGAGGGGAAGAGATTTTCTTTCCTCTCCATTATCTCGTTTATGCGTGTACTTATTTAATTTGTCCAGTGACAGTGACAATGACACTTTGGACTTCTTTTTTTTAAGTTAACTTTGGAGGCACATAGAGATTTGTTTTGTTTTGACCAAAGAGAGAGAGAGTTGTTTTGTTTTAGCAAAGTTCTGCTGTTTTTTATTGTGTTAAAAAGCAAAATTCTGTTGCACAAAAAAGAGAGAGAGCAAAATTCTGTAAGTTCAGGCATTTTTGCGGTAATTTCTTTTTAAAAACAAAAAAGATGTTATTTTGATTTCTTAAAGAAAAAAAAGAAATGTTGGTTAAGTGAATATTAAAATTGAGTAAATTTATATCTAATTTGATACCGTGTTTATATGTTTTTAGATTAATAAAGAGTTCAATTTTTTTTTTTAAAAACCCATTGAGGTCATGGGTGGGCTTCATATGAATATGCCTTTCTTAAACTCATTTAGGTCGCAAATAATGTAAAGGCTTTATACACGACGTCTCCCCCTATCAGCATCGTTGTTCCCTACCTCTGCCGGCCATAAGCTCCTCTGTTCATCTCCGGTGAGCTCCTCTGTTCTCACTTTCTCCTTCTGAATCTCATTCTTATCCATTGCGGCGATTATTCTTAATTAATCAATTTCGAGGATTATTCTGAATCAAGAATCCGATCTTCTATTCTGTTCTGACATGCTTTGATCTTATCTGTTCTGAAGTCATCCTTATACTGTTCGATGAAATGTCTCAGTGAACGTCTTTGACAGAAAATCTAAGGTTTTTTACTTTTTTTTTTAATGAATTGAAGTTTGATGGGTTTTATTTTTATTACAGAGGGAGAAATGGCGTTGAGACAGAAGTTAGGATGGTCAGAAGGAGATTTAATGAGATCAGATGCAAAGCCATGTTCAAGGCTCATGAGACAAACTGCTGCTATTTTCACTGTTGGTGGTGCTCTTGGCTTCTGGGTTCTCTGCAGACTTCACTATGGTATCACATGTTTCTCTTCTCAAATTAATCTGCAAAGCTTGTTAAAATTGTTGTGCCACTGAAGCCAATGTTCTTCCTTATTGGTTGTTAGAACGTATGATGCTTTCATATTTCTTATTTGCGCCATGGTGATTCTTGAGGATTGGGGAGAATTTATGATTCACAGGAAAGGATAGTTGAGTGACAAAACCTAAGATAGAATGGTTATAGAAGAAAAAATGTTTGCAGTTTGCACTTCCATTCATGACTGTTGCCTATGGGGAATGTGCAGGTCCGAGGGTTACAGTACCAAGAAGTCTACGATGGGCTGGGTGTGGAGCTGTGTCCATGAGTGCATCTACTGCAACACTTGTCCGTCTCCTCAGCCCTGAATGCGAACCCCAAAACATTGCTGCATACGACCAACCCAAAGCCCCTCATGCTTCACTCCCTTAAATCATCAGTTTCTGACTTTATCTATTATATGTGTATGTACCTCAGTGTTTGTACTCATTTTTTTTTTTTGCGGTATTTAGCTAACTATTCCTGTATACAACTAAATTTGTCTTTTATGCTTTTTATTTGTATTTGTTCCTGTTTCTTTAGGAGCGTTCAAGATGAGCTACTGGGCTCAACTCAGCTCATTAAGAACTTGAGTACTTTATGATTCATCTCAACTGATTTATTAGCTTGCATATCTCAACTTAAACTTGGACTATTTTGATCATAAGCTAAATGATTGAGCTCGTGATTTAGTATTAGAATAAACATAAAAAGTTTTGCAACATAATACAAATGTGTGTTTTTTTGGTTAAATAAGGCTTTCCTATTGAAGATTAAAGTTTAGAACATACACATATATTAAAAGAGAAAATGCAAAGCGAGGGAAGATGTAAACCACAAAGGGAAACAGAGAGGGATTATCACTCCGAGGAGAGATCCCAGAGGAAGAAGACCATATGCCAGGTAACAAAACTTCTACAGTGATGACCAGAATAATACCAAATCAGCATTACTTTGGCACCAGAGTTACGTAGCGCAATTGATATGTTTTGAACCACTTTGAAGACCATTTTCAGAATGGGAAAATGAGACAATGATATCAGCTATATCGGTAGTTGGAAGAAATTTTAAGTAATATATAAAATAACTTGAGTCAATCTATTTATTACTAATTGGATTTAGGCTATAAGCTATCTAACTTAATATGGTGTCACAGTCCGATTCAAACAACCAACCCGATTCAGTCCAAAGTTGGCCTATCAAGCTTTGTCCAAACATTTGAAGATTACAGAATTCGTCTCAAGCAGGCGTAGTAAAGACCAATGGAAAAGATCCTAAATAATATATAAGACAGATGTATTAATTCACTTATTATCAATTAATTTTAAGTTGAAAATCCATATAACTTAACAAACAATGCACCACAGTGGAAGCAATTGCTCTCTTTCCACAACTGGTAAATAGGCGCGTGCGAAAGTTGTAAACTAGTAAGGGAAGAAATTTTATCTTTGATAGGCGAGAGGGAGTCAATCAATGATCGTCTCCCACACTAACAGAACATTACGCAGACAAATTATTTCCCTTTGTTCACGCTTTTGTAAAACGGGTTTTTGAAATTACCATTTTCTTTAATATTTTTATGACAGTTTACTAATTGCACTAACTTAAATTTAATAGGTTACAACACAGTTCAACATACAAATGAATAATGATTAACGGACCTTTTTATGTTCTTCCCATTATACACAAACAAAAGATTAACCAAACAAATATGTCTTTAACTTATCCACCTGAACCTCACTAGCAAAAGATGCAAGGACCAAAACTGTATTTTCTCTTATATATATCAAACACAAACAAATGGAGGTGCTCCCCAGAAAGACAAAAAAATAATAGACATAAATCAAGTGTTTATTATAATCCCAACCTTAGCTAAGTTGGTAGAATGCATGGTCAAAACTACATTTCTCCTATAGTTATTTTGAATTTTTTCAAATCAGCTACCTAAAGTATTGGTTATCACATGGTTCACCAAGCAAAGTCAAGTAATGTATGAGTAGTTACATGAAGTATATGTTATGCATGCAAACATCCTAAGTTTATGATGTCATGTAATTAACATCACAAGCCTAATTACATTAACCATAAATTGTCACGTGTACTTCGAAAACATAACACTGTGACTTTCTCCGTTTCCTCAACTAAACCCGACCCAAAAACCACCATAACCTCTGTTCCTAATTTTGCTCAGGTGATGAAGAAGAACAAGCAGAGAAGCGTTTTGCAACCACCATAACCTATGTTCCTAATGTTGCTTGATGACCCTGAGCTTAGATCCATCTATCAAGCAAATTAATGACATCCTATCTTACAATCGAACAAAAAACAAAATATCTCTCTAACGGGTTACATGATTCTTACCTGTTTTGGTATGTGGAAAGGTGTTTTTCCACTTCGATTTTGTTCGATAGAATCAAAGGGTTGTTCGTCGACTCTTTGTTCTTAGAGAGAGAGAGAGAGAGGATATGTATATTCTGTACATTTGAGACATTTGTTTTAATACTAAACAATGTTAGGTATCTTTCATAAAATATGGTTGCCTAACTTAAAACTATTGAGACATTTGTTTTAATACTAAACAATGTTTATAACAAATTACAAAGATCTATAACCTATGATTTTAATCCTTTTCTTTTAGTTAAGGAAAATTTGTCGCACTTTCTTGATTTTAGTAATCTCTTCACCAAGATCAACAATTTTGAATGAACATAGTATGAGCCACATTCTCTACACTAGAAAAATGGTGATCGAGTATCAGATAAAAATCAAGGACTATTGTGCCCCCAGTTCAAATAGTCCCAGCCAGATTTTGTGAATTTGTTTCTTCTAAGTGTATGAGATAGCTACAATGAACTGGGTGACACGCATTATATTATGTCTTTCTGTTTTATTTTGTGCATCATAACCTATATAACAATTCAAATGAGCAAACGATACGGACATTATTGTTTATCAATCATCTATCTGTAGAATGTACACATGTATGAAATTTTGTATTCATCCGACCTTAGCTCAGTTGGTAGAACGGATGACTGTAGTCGTTGCAGAATATCCTTAGGTCACTGGTTCAAATCCGGTAGGTCGGAAATGTTCTTTTCAAAAATTTTTCATTTTGATTTTTACATTATGTGCCAGAATACTAAATTATGCTGAAATAGTTCAATTTCATATTTTAATGCTAATTCTTTTAATACTGAATGTGCTAAAATGTATATATTTAAAAATATTTTCTTAGTTTCCTATTATCTTTATTCAATAATGAAAACTATACTACAAATTGAATATGTAAATTGCAATAACAATCAGTTTAAAAGATTGTTGCATGTGCCTATCAGTTTTAAATCTTCTCTTATGGGTAGGGAAATCCCTCTGCATTTTCTTGCATGATCTTTCATTTTAATTAATAGAATCAATCATTGCCTATCCTAAATATTATTTCTATGATTTTACTTAAGTTGGAAATATAAATTATTTTTCATGTATTCAAGTGGAATAAACCACACTATCTAACATGCAAATATTGTTTGAAATATATAGAGTTTGGAGTTTTAAATGTTATATTTTTGGACTATTGATACAGTCTTCTGCTGGTAAATTTTATATAATACTAGGGAAAATCCGCGCTTCGCGCGGGATATGTTACTTCGGTTTCTGATTTTTTTTACATGATTGTTATATAATTTATTTACTATTTTTCAGGTTTGTATTGTGGCTGTGTCCCGTTCTGTTTTTTTTTTGTTTAAGTTGTGGGATGGATTTTGTGTATCTATGAACATAGTTTTAAAATGTAGGAAGGTTGTATTATTTTTTGGATTTTGCCTACGGCTATTAATGTTTAGTTCACAACTTCAAAACTGGATTCGTGATTGGGAGAAGTTAAAGTAATCTTTTAAATTTTATCCAAAAATTAAGAAATTTATACGGAGACCATGCGATTACATATGTTGCTCATCTAATGAAAACAAATTTAGTCCTTAGTTTATATTGGTAGCATTAGTCCCAACGGTTTTAAATGATGTTGGGGTAACATGAAACATGTAGTTGTTGGTCTTGTACTCTTGTAATTTGCCAAGTAATATTCAAATTATTTGTCTGTTTGGTAGTCGTAGTCATTTTCTTGTGAATAATTATATATTTCCGAGATGATATGTTCTTCATTGTGATCTTGATGAAAAATTCAGACAACAGTTAACGATAAAAGGCTTGTCAATTTCCATGATTTTCTAGTTTCTTGTATTTCCTTGATCTAAGCATACAAAGGTATTATATTTGTTTTGTTTTATTTTAGCTACATTTTAATCGTCTTCTCATTACTTTCTATTTTCTTAAATCATGTTTTTGTTGACGTAACTGTTGAATATTCTTGTATTGCAGGTTTGCTTTGCTGGTGTAGGACGCTTCAACTCCTATGTATGCCTTTCAACTTTAATAAAGTTGTTCACATGTTTTTGTTTTCTGTTTTATGTTTTAAGAGGTTTAAATTTCTAAATCAAAAATTACATGTTAGCCCCATCCGTAACTAATGATTCCCTAGGAGTTGAGACCTTCCAAACGGATGGGTCTCCAAAATCACTGAAACTCATAAAGGAGTTTTCATTATTACAAAATGGGTGTGGCTCATGAAGCCCCATCAGTAATTTTGGAGATCCATATGTTTGAATCTCATGAAAACTCATAAAAACTCCTATTTGATATAGAGATAGAGGGTTAAAACTTAAAAATAAGAATTTTTTTTTTTATTATTACAAAATGGATGTGGCCACTTTCAGAATCATAGAAGAAATCATATTTTCTTTTCTTCATCGTCTATTTCATCATAATTGAAGGCACCTGCTGCAACAACCACCACTTTTCTTAAACTCTCCATGCATTCGACATGAAAATCTATTCTTAGATCATATATCGTTGTCACTAATAAGACTCGTGGTTTCATTTCTGGTGCTGGTGTTATCTATAGATATGTGCTTAGAAAACGGATTCTCTCAGAAACGCAGAAGACGTGTTTAATGTTTGGGTGTCTTGTACATCACATCTGTTCAAAACATGTGTATAGAACATACAAAAAGAAAATTATCCAAACAGTACGCTTCAGAAATATAAGCAAACATCAAGTGCTTAAACAACTACGTATGGTTTAAAAAAAATCAATTCAACTTATATATTTTTACTTAATGTTATTACAATGGAACTTCTTATGTAATCTTGGAATCAACATAACTAAAAATCATGAATCTTTCAAATACAGCATACAACAAAACTACAATAGATTGTTTGTAGTTTTCTCCTACCCAGAAAAGGCTTGGAAAGCTGAAGAACTACATAGAATTTTGTGATCATCAAAATGAGATAAAATACTCTAAAAAGGTTTGAGTTAGCAAACTGGTTAACATTTCCGGGAGAGGATAAAACTTGATCCATGTTTCACTGCCAATATATTCAGCTCACCATGACACCGGTTATCTACAAAACTAAAATATGTCGTCAAAATGCAGGTCGAAAGAATATGTGAATAATGACCCAAGATACGCTATGTATGTAGGAATGGTACAAAATTCTCATACCATTCCTCAAACGAAATTTAAGCGTTGACCATAAGTTTGATAAAATTGGTGCCTTTACAACTTACAGAGTTACAAGTACACTAAGACACCACAACCACCATGGCTCTCAGATTCGCAACCCCAGGAGTTATAAAAAACTTACAGCATGGCAAAGCAGAAAGGTATGAAGCAAACATCCTGCCTCTTAGCTAGGTAATCACACAGTATAAACATGCAAACAAAACCACTAAACATAAAATATTTTTTTGAAAAACCTCTAAACGTCAATGAAACCTATAAATTTCCATCAAAGACCAAAACTTCACAACGACACACAAAACTAAAACTGTAGTTACCTTGCAATTCAGGAAGCTTGCTTAAGTAGATACAAATTTTTTTTCTTGGTCAAACGTAGAAATAAAGATATGCATGGAAAGTGAATCGATGGGGGATACCTTCTTGGAGTTCTTCACTTAATACGTGAGAAAATCTTCAATCCAAAGGCGACGAAGCTCCGACCTCATCACCACCGTTCATTCTCTCCTCCCCTCAGATACAATCTAAAAACAAATCAACGGAGCAATAGTTAACATGATCAATCAGAAAGAATTAACTGAAGAATTTGGGAGCTTGAAGATGGATTTCTTCATCGCCTCCTTTCCTAAAGAAGAAGCATTCAATCAATTAGTATCAGATGATTTCCAGATTTCAACAACACAATAGACGCACACTCCAATTACAGTATTATTGACAAAAAAGAGTTTCGTTCTTTTGCTCTTTGGTTCCAAACCCGAACATATGAATTTCCACAGATTGAGATGTACATATTTATAGTTGAAGATTCACTTAATCAAAGTAACGGGGGATGCATTGACTGAGAGATCGTGAGGAGCTGTCGTGAATGAGGGCGTTAAAGACGTTTGGACTCAACAGATGTGTAACGTCACCAGATTTCTTTCGACGGTATGTGAAAACCAAAGGATAAGACACAAAGTTCTGTTCACCGGAATATGTCAGAACAGAGTCAGTAAACAAAGCATCGACTGAAATTCTATGGCGGTGTATTAAGAGGATAACGACTATGCCGGAGACGACCTTCAACCTGCTATGTCGGAGTTTCCAAAGGAAAAAAACATTAACCTAAGAGATACAGAGCCCAAAAACCATTTATTGGAGGCCCAATTTGAGAATTGAGGAAGTCCATACAAAAATAGAACTTAACTTGATACGCAGAAAATTAAAGTACAACCACGTGTCAGTCCCAAATTTCAGTATTTAGTGACAATGTCTACTTTATATATATAGATAGATCTTTCACGCTCCTTTACTTCTCAAATAAAAATCAAGAATAATGATTGAGAGTATTTTGTATATTAATCTATAATAGAACAAGGTTTCAGTTAATTAAAGTGGAAATGCCAGAGTGGCTATCGGGCATGACTAGAAATCATGTAGGCTTTGTGTTAAACCCTGACCTGAATTTTCTTACCGGAAATACTTCCTTGGTTCACTCTCCTTGATCAAAATGGCCCTTCGCAGATTTTCCCTATACATAGGAATTTTGTCTAATTTTCTTCAACGGGGTTCAGTTCAGTACACGGGTTCACTAAGACTAATCCAACATCCTAGCAAACTTCTAAGTATCACAGTAGTATAAACATGCACCTTACTGCATCGGTGCTTGTCTAATTGCTTGCCATCCTTGCGTTCCATCCTTTCTGTCACCATGCTCCCTTATCCAGCTTATAGCTCGATTGGTCACCTAACCGAATCCCCTTGTTCCTTAGTCACTCAACCAACCATCCCACATGACTACGTAAACCAGGAGAGACGGCTTGGTTTCCAACCAGCCATCCAGTACAGTCATCACAATCAGTACGTCAGCCATGCTAACCATCCGCAACCAGATTCTAACCCCATCGGATCAGACAGTCACTGATCACATCACGATCAGTTAATACGCACTCGGCTCAACAGCCCTCAGACTATTCACTGTTCTTTAACCAATCAACGACTCTGGTTCAGAAAATACTCAAACTCCTCAGCTAATGTCTCGGACCGTTGGGTCCTCTATCAATCCTGACCAGTCAGTATGCAACACTGCCCCCATGCCCCAAATATTCTACCAGTAGATCATCTAGTCTCAAGTACTGGTCCTCACGGCAAAGATCCTCTCGATCAGGATGTCAGTAGGCCATACAAAACCGGACCTATCCTTCATAGCTCCTCTCGCGGTCTAGCCACTTCTTATCAGTCTGTGTGAGCAGGTAGTACAAATCACACCAGAAACCAGTATCCGTGTTCCCTCTCGATCTCCAGTTCCACAGATCACAATCGCTTACTTTCACTACCGGGTTGATCGCCCTACAGAGAGCAATCCATCGGCTCAGACTCAATTGATCTTGTTGGCCAATCCTTCATTCGATCCATCAGTATGACTCAGTATTACTCTCGTTTGCTCAGACCAGTCCAATACTCGATTCTCTGAACATAAACCATCGAGTAACTCTGGCTCATGATCTGCATTGATCCTCCTTGGCTGTTTCAGTCGATCCTACCAGTATCCCATCCCGAAACCTATATTATCAGGACACATGGCCGATCCACCATAGGTCAGACTAGAACCATCTTTCCTCCAGTAGCGCTCAGTCCGCCTCGTCTGTAACCAGTATCCGATTCATCATCTTGATGGCGATCCATCAAGTAGCACACTGCCCCTTTCGATCAGTCACAGACCCAGTCGGGACTCTCTTCCCATGGCTTGCGATCGATCCACCATTGATCCTAACCGCCGAACATAAAGCATTACTTCAGATCAGGCCGAACACAGCTTAGTCTTGGACAGACCTGGCCGATATTTGGTAGAGTGGAGGGCTATATTTGTAGCAGAAATTCTTTAGGTCGAAACTATTTAGCTTCTATAGCAAAGTAGTTTAATAATAATATGCAAATGTACATATCTTACAATATATATTATGTGCATTTATAACTAGGAATATATACAAAAATTAGGTTTCTTTCAGTAAATAGAGTTGACTAATTTTAAAATATTTAGACATTTGTTTTAATACTAAACCATGTTTATAACAAATTACAAAGATTTATATCCTATGGATATAAACCTTTTCTTTTAGTTATGGAATTTTTTCGCACTTTCTTGATTTAGTAATATTTTCCAGCATATCAACATTTCTGAATGAACATAGTATAAGGAATATTGTCTCCTTATATATAAGAATTCAAGAAAAGGAAAAGCTTCTTTATAGAAAAATGGTGATCGAGTGTCAGATAAAAATCAAGGTCTACTGTGCCTCCAGTTCAAATAGTCCCAGCCAGATTTTGTGAATTAGGTTATTCTAATTGTATGAGACTGCTACGATGGACCTGGAAACATGTATTATATTATGACTTTCTGTTTTATTTTGTGCCGCATAAACTATGAGTAAAAGATATGAACATTATTGTTTATAAATAATATATATGAAAATTGTCCACAAGCATGAAATCTTGTATACATCCGACCTTAGCTCAGTTGGTAGAGCGGAGGACTGTAGTCGTTGCAGAATATCCTTAGGTCACTGGTTCGAATCCGGTAGGTCGGAAATGTTTTATTCAAAACTTTTTTTATTTTGATGTTGACATTATGTTTCAGAATACGAAAATAATGCTAAGATAGTTCAATTTCATTGTTTTGATAACTTATTATTCTAATGTTAATTGTGCTAAAATGAATATTGATATATAATATCTTAGAGTTAGCCTATTATCTTTATTGAAACATGAAAACTATAGTACAATATGACTATGTAAACTGTAAGTACCACTCAAGTTGGAAGATTGTTGCATGTGCCTATCAGTTTTAAATGTTCTCTTATGGATAGTGGAAGCCCTCTGCCATTTTCTTGCATGATCTTATCTGTTAATTTTTATGTACACAAGTATGAAATTTTGTATACATCCGACCTTAGCTCAGTTGGTAGAGCGGAGGACTGTAGTCGTTGCAGAATATCCTTAGGTCACTGGTTCGAATCCGGTAGGTCGGAAATGTTTTATTCAATTCTTTTTCATTTTGATTTTTACATTATGTGTCAGAATACTGAATTATGATGAAATAGCTCAATTTCATATTTTGATGTCTTATTCTCTTAACACTGAATGTGCTCAAGTGAATATATTTAAAAATATTTTCTTACAGTTTTCCTTTTATCTTTAGTCAATCATGAAAACTATACTACAAATTGAATATGTAAATTTTAAATAAAATTCAGTTTAGACATTGTTGCATGTGCCTATCACTTTTATATCTTCTCTGATGGGTAGGGGAATCCCTCTGCATTTTCTTGCATCATCTTTCATTTTAATTAATAGGATCAATCATTGCCTATCCTAAATATTATTTCTATGATTTTACTTAAGTTGGACATATTAATTATTTTTCTTTAGTATTCAAGTGGAATAAACCACACTATCTAACAAACATGTATTGTTTGAAATACATAGAGTTTGCGAGTTTTAGATGAATTTTTTTTGGACTATTGATACAGTCTTCTGCTGGTAAATTACATAAAATATCCTTCACGTTCGTTTAATTCTCAAAGAAAATCAACAATAATGATCGACAATATTATGTAGTTTAGTTTATAATAGAACAAAGTTTCAGATAATTAAGGTGGACGTGCCGGAGTGGTTATCAGGAATGACTAGAAATCATGTGGGCTTTGCCCGCGCAGGTTTGAATCCTGCTGTTCACGCCCTTGAGAAATTGTTTTTAGTAAATACACATATTTTGTAATTGTTTTTGTATGACAGTTTACTGATTGCAAAATCGTAAATTAAAGAAATTACAAAACACTTCGAGATACTAACAGTTAGCAAACCTTTTTATGTTATTCCTATTATACACAAACAAAGGATCAACCAAACAAACAAGTCTTTAACTAATCTACTTGATTTAGGTGTGTTATTACAATGCCCAGCTCAGCTCAGTTGGTAGAGTGGAGGGCTATATTTGTAGCAGAAATTCTTTAGGTCGAAACTATTTAGCTTCTATAGCAAAGTAGTTTAATAATAATATGCACATGTACATATCTTACAATATATATTGTGTGCATTTATAACTAGGAATATATACAAAAATTAGGTTTCTTTCAGTAAATAGAGTTGACTAATTTTAAAATATTTAGACATTTGTTTTAATACTAAACCATGTTTATAACAAATTACAAAGATTTATATCCTATGATTATAAACCTTTTCTTTTAGTTATGGAAATTTCTTAGCACTTTCTTGGTTTAGTAATATTTTCCAGCATATCAACATTTCTGAATGAACATAGTATAAGGAATATTGTCTACTTATATATAAGAATTCAAGAAAAGGAAAAGCTTCTTTATAGAAAAATGGTGATCGAGTGTCAGATAAAAATCAAGGTCTACTGTGCCTCCAGTTCAAATAGTCCCAGCCAGATTTTGTGAATTAGGTTATTCTAATTGTATGAGACTGCTACGATGGACCTGGAAACATGTATTATATTATGACTTTCTGTTTTATTTTGTGCCGCATAAACTATGAGTAAAAGATATGAACATTATTGTTTATAAATAATATATATGAAAATTGTCCACAAGCATGAAATCTTGTATACATCCGACCTTAGCTCAGTTGGTAGAGCGGAGGACTGTAGTCGTTGCAGAATATCCTTAGGTCACTGGTTCGAATCCGGTAGGTCGGAAATGTTTTATTCAATTCTTTTTCATTTTGATTTTTACATTATGTGTCAGAATACTGAATTATGATGAAATAGCTCAATTTCATATTTTGATGTCCTATTCTCTTAACACTGAATGTGCTCAAATGAATATATTTAAAAATATTTTCTTACAGTTTTCCTTTTATCTTTAGTCAATCATGAAAACTATACTACAAATTGAATATGTAAATTTTAAAGTTTAGACATTGTTGCATGTGCCTATCACTTTTATATCTTCTTTGATGGGTAGGGGAATCCCTCTGCATTTTCTTGCATGATCTTTCATTTTAATTAATAGAATCAATCATTGCCTATCCTAAATATTATTTCTATGATTTACTTAAGTTGGACATATTAATTATTTTTCTTTAGTATTCAAGTGGAATAAACCACACTATCTAACAAACATGTATTGTTTGAAATACATAGAGTTTGCGAGTTTTAGATGAATTTTTTTTGGACTATTGATACAGTCTTCTGTTGGTAAATTATATAAAATGTCCTTCACGCTCGTTTACTTCTCAAAGAAAATTAAACAATAATGATCGACAGTATTATGTAGTTTAGTCTATAATAGAACAAAGTTTCAGTTAATTAAGGTGGACGTGCCGGAGTGGTTATCGGGCATGACTAGAAATCATGTGGGCTTTGCCCGCGCAGGTTCGAATCCTGCCGTTCACGCCCTTGAGAAATTGTTTTTAGTAAATACAATTATTTTGTAATTGTTTTTTATGACAGTTTACTGATTGCAAAAACGTAAATTAAAAAATTACAAAATACTTCGAGATACTAACAGTTAGCAAACCTTTTTATGTTCTTCCTATTATACACAAACAAAGGATCAACCAAACAAACATGTCTTTAACTAATCTACCTGAATTAGGTGTGTTATTACAATGCCCAGCTTAGCTCAGTTGGTAGAGTGGAGGGCTATATTTGTAGCAGAAATTCTTTAGGTCGAAACTATTTTGCTTCTATAGAAAAGTAGTTTAATAATAATACGCACATGTACATATCTTAAAATATATATTGTGTGCATTTATAACTAGGAATATATACATAGATTAGGTTTCTTTGAGTAAATAGAGTTGACTAATTACAAAATATTTAGACATTTTTAATACTAAACCATGTTTATAACAAATTACAAAGATTTATAACCTATGGTTATAAACCTTTTCTTTTAGTTATGGGAAATTTTTCGCACTTTCTTGATTTAGTAATATTTTCCACCCAGATCAACAATTTTGAATGAACATAGTATAAGGCATATTGTCTACATATATATAAGAATTCAAGAAAAGTAAAAGCTTCTTTATAGAAAAATGGTGATCGAGTGTCAGATAAAAATCAAGGTCTACTGTGCCTCCAGTTCAAATAGTCCCAGCCAGATTTTGTGAATTAGGTTATTCTAATTGTATGAGACTGCTACGATGGACCTGGTAACATGTATTATATTATGACTTTCTGTTTTATTTTGTGCCGCATAAACTATAAGTAAAAGATATGGACATTATTGTTTATAAATAATATATATGAAAAATGTACACAAGTATGAAATCTTGTATACATCCGACCTTAGCTCAGTTGGTAGAGCGGAGGACTGTAGTCGTTGCAGAATATCCTTAGGTCACTGGTTCGAATCCGGTAGGTCGGAAATGTTTTATTCAAAACTTTTTTTATTTTGATGTTGACATTATGTTTCAGAATACTGAAATAATACTGAGATAGTTCAATTTCATCGTTTTAATGTTGAATGTGCTAAAATGAATATTAAAAATAATTTCTTAGAGTTAGCCTATTATCTTTATTGAAACATGAAAACTATAGTACAGTATGACTAGTAAATAACATTCAAGTTGGAAGATTGTTGCATATGCCTATCAGTTTTAAATGTTCTCATATGGGTAGTGGAAGCCCTCTGCCATTTTCTTGCATGATCTTATCTGTTAATTTTTATGTACACAAGTATGGAATTTTGTCTACATCCGACCTTAGCTCAGTTGGTAGAGCGGATGACTGTAGTCGTTGCAGAATATCCTTAGGTCACTGGTTCGCATCCGGTAGGTCGGAAATGTTTTATTCAAAACTTTTTCATTTTGATATTTACATTATGTGTCAGAATACTGAATTATGCTGAAATCTCCATTTATATTTTGATGTCTTATTCTTTTAACACTGAATGTGCTCAAATGAATATATTTAAAAATATTTTCTTAGAGTTTTCCTTTTATCTTTAGTCAATCAGGAAAACTATACTCAAATTGAATATTTAAATTTTAAATAAAATTCAGTTTAGAAATTGTTGCATGTGCCTATCAGTTTTAAATATTCTCTTATGGGTAGGGGAATCCCTCTGAATTTTCTTGCATGATCTCTCATTTTAATTAATAGAATCAATCATTGCGTATCCTTAATATTATTTCTATGATTTTACTTAAGTTGGACATATTAATTATTTTTCATTAGTATTCAAGTGGAATAAACCACACTATCTAACAAACATGTATTGTTTGAAATATATTTGAGAGTTTTAGATGAAATTTTTTTGGACTATTGATACAGTCTTCTGTTGGGAAATTTTATAAAATATCCTTCACGCTCGTTTACTTCTCAAAGAAAATTAAACAATAATGATCGACAGTATTATGTAGTTTAGTCTATAATAGAACAAAGTTTCAGTTAATTAAGGTGGA
Source organism: Moricandia arvensis (assembly GCA_905132765.1). Taxonomy (NCBI): domain Eukaryota; kingdom Viridiplantae; phylum Streptophyta; class Magnoliopsida; order Brassicales; family Brassicaceae; genus Moricandia; species Moricandia arvensis. Next base: position 17,377 of record CAJHQP010009554.1, read on the forward strand.
CGTGCCGGAGTGGTTATCGGGCATGACTAGAAATCATGTGGGCTTTGCCCGCGCAGGTTCGAATCCTGCCGTTCACGCCCTTGAGAAACTGTTTTTAGTAAATACAAATATTTTGTAATTGTTTTTTATGACAGTTTACTGATTGCAAAAACGTAAATTAAAAAAATTACAAAACACTTCGAGATACTAACAGTTAGCAAACCTTTTTATGTTATTCCTATTATACACAAACAAAGGATCAACCAAACAAACAAGTCTTTAACTAATCTACCTGAATTAGGTGTGTTATTACAATGCCCAGCTCAGCTCAGTTGGTAGAGTGGAGGGCTATATTTGTAGCAGAAATTCTTTAGGTCGAAACTATTTAGCTTCTATAGCAAAGTAGTTTAGTAATAATATGCACATGTACATATCTTACAATATATATTGTGTGCATTTATAACTAGGAATATATACAAAAATTAGGTTTCTTTCAGTAAATAGAGTTGACTAATTTTAAAATATTTAGACATTTGTTTTAATACTAAACCATGTTTATAACAAATTACAAAGATTTATATCCTATGGTTATAAACCTTTTCTTTTAGTTATGGAAAATTTTTAGCACTTTCTTGATTTAGTAATATTTTCCAGCATATCAACATTTCTGAATGAACATAGTATAAGGAATATTGTCTACTTATATATAAGAATTCAAGAAAAGAAAAGCTTCTTTATAGAAAAATGGTGATCGAGTGTCAGATAAAAATCAAGGTCTACTGTGCCTCCAGTTCAAATAGTCCCAGCCAGATTTTGTGAATTAGGTTATTCTAATTGTATGAGACTGCTACGATGGACCTGGTAACATGTATTATATTATGACTTTCTGTTTTATTTTGTGCCGCATAAACTATGAGTAAAAGATATGAACATTATTGTTTATAAATAATATATATGAAAATGTCCACAAGCATGAAATCTTGTATACATCCGACCTTAGCTCAGTTGGTAGAGCGGAGGACTGTAGTCGTTGCAGAATATCCTTAGGTCACTGGTTCGAATCCGGTAGGTCGGAAATGTTTTATTCAAAACTTTTTTTATTTTGATGTTGACATTATGTTTCAGAATACCGAAATAATGCTGAGATAGTTCAATTTCATTGTTTTGATAACTTATTATTCTAATGTTGATTGTGCTAAAATGAATATCTATACTATACTAAAAGGTGGATATAATCCCCTTTTAGACTGTCCACGTGTGCAAATATATTCAACCAATGGGAGGGGTTTTTTTTCCACGTTGGACACCTGATTTCGTTCTTTTTGGGCCTGTATTTAAATTTTAATGAGCCCAATTGTAGATAGACTTACGTTGGAAACTCCGACGTTTCTATCCCCATCAAAGTTCATCATCTGTCCATCTCACATGCCACAAAAATCTGGAGACGTTACAGAATCATGTTCAATCGAAGCATCGTCTTTCATGAAACCATTAACTCTTTCATTCAATCTCTCCCACTATGTTTGATTTTAATTATCCCTTCCCTCACCTCCATCGTAAATCCCTAATTTTATTCAACTATAAATAGAGATGCAAAAATACTCATAATCTCACTTCTTTACCAGATTCAACCCTACTACTTCCTTACACACACAACCTTCAACAATGGCTTGACGATTGATTACAAGGGGAACGTTACGTCATCAACTCAGCCAACAACTTCATCTGGAAAGTGGATCATGATAGCGGAGCCTCGATCTTCTCCAGATCGTCGCTGTTTAACTTGCAGCCGCTAGCGTCAGACGCGGATGCAAGCTTCTGCGATTGCGGTTTGAACGGGATCGTGTACAACAACAAATAATACCTCTTGGTGGTGCATTGCAACACGAAATATGTTTACGTTGAACGAAGAGAGTGGGACGGCAAATCTTGTGTTGATGGATGGAGATTTTATTGCGGCAGATGGGGTGCGGGGAGAGAGGTGCGTTGTGGTGGTGTCCCAGAAGAAGCTTTGGTTTCTTAAGAGTCAAGATAGTTTGGGTGAAGGTGTGGCTTACTAAGAAGTTGAGCTCGATATGAAGGGGTTTGCGACGGGTAGGATAGGAGGGTGTATGTGTTACAAGGGAGAGTGATGTTATAATGGAAAGGTACAAAGATTAGTTTATATTATTTTAGAGTTGAAAATCACATACAAACCACTTTTGCTGGCAAGCCAATAATATATGGTAGAGTACGGTTCTATCGTCCAGATTATCACTTTTTAACTTCGAATTACCCTTATGTGCAAATACGCTGTGAACCTACGATATTTTGAAGCACATATTAATACTTTCCAAACACCAATTTAAGGACATGTGATAGACCAGCGTAAACACCAATTTACATTGCATCCTTGCGAGAGGCCATTCAAGTAACATGGTACACCTCTGCTTGCTATCAAAATTACAAGAAATTTCCCACAAATAGCAATTCCACCAGTAAATTTACAATATAAACATTGATGTCTAATAAATATTATTCATAAAAACAGTTGAGATTAGTTTTATTCAAATTTTCTTTTTTTCAGTCACATATTTCTCCACTTTTTTTTCTTATTCTGTAAAAAGAGAACATCATGTAGTGTTGTCATCAGAATTTATAGATTCTCACATTGCCTAGCATCAAAAAGGGAGAGGTGGAGGAAGAACAGAAATAGTTGGGCTTTAACTTTTCTCTCATTGTCTACTGGCTTCCACTTAGACTCTTTTGCTCTCCGTCTCATCTTCCCTAAAGCTTTTCTTCTACTTTCTCCTGCTGCTTCACCATGGATAAAGTTAATCTCTCCCAGAACTCCAGCATCGAGTTTGTTCTAGAAATGTCTTTAGAATCAATGACTTGAAGCTTATTCATGTTTGCTTCATGTAAAGACTGGCAAAGAAAGGCAAAAGAGTCATCAGAGCTTTGTTCACAAATTAAGAAAACTGATGCTTACACAGACTTGATACCAATCTTCTATTAAACCACTGAAACAGCAGGACCGCAGGTCCAATGAGACTATAAATCTAATGTGGAAGTCATGAACAAATGTAACATATGCTCTGCCACAATATTTTGGCTCACATTCCTATATGCATAAATCATTTTGTTTCTCAAACTTCATTAGCACAAATGCAATATAGAAAATATCTACGAAGCTAAAAGGTCAAAAAATTTCAACAAAAGATTAATACTTTCATTAAATCGAGTAATCTCAGTAGATGGAAGCATACAACATATTGATGTGGGATTCATTTTCATCCCAAGATCAGACAATCCCTAATAACTCAACCTCAACAAACTACTTCGGACATGCAAACATGACTCTTCTCATAGCAAACAAAAGATCATAGACTTTCTCTTCAGTAGTAAACATGACTCTTCTCATTTTTTCAATGACGCTGGGTTTTAGTGATGGGCATGCGGTACAAACCATAGAAACCGAACCGACCGAACCTAAATTCTCGGTTCTCGGTTTAGCGTCTGGTTGTAAATATAAAACAATCGGCTAATATTAAAATTTCAATCGGTTGGCAAGCAAGGACCGATTGGTTAGAAAATATCAACCAACTAAACCAAATGTACTAAAATAAATTAAAAAAACCAAAAAATGGAGAAACGAAAGTTTATACCTGATTTTCTCTAAATAAACATATTTATATACCAATTTCAGTTCAAATATTCAATTTTAAAAACACTGAGAAGTAAAAAATATTTTAAACTAATGTGATGTATAGTTAAGAATATATTCAATATTTAAAATGTATTATTTTCTTTCATTATTACATACTCGGTCTGCCCTTATCACTAGAAAGGGTAGAGATATGTTTTTAAAGTAAGGGAAAGGTTACGGATTAGCCATGATCAGGAAAATATAAAGATATGTTATTTTCACCTTTAATTATAGAGATAAGAAGTAATATTCCTATATATTTTCTTCTAAAATAGAGGAACTCTATTATAAAGTTATATATTTGAGCAAATCCAATTTTATAATAAAGATCTTTTTTAAGAGGAAAATATAGAAGTATACATTAGAGATGTTCTAAATAGAAGAAAAAATAGTAATCTGTATTAGAGAGAAAAGGTAGAGATGGGTTGGAGCAATTTTAACTCTAACTATTATTATAAAGTATAAATAACAATTTTTTTGAGATACACTTAGTTAGTCACATATACTAAACTAATGTCTGGATTTAGCAAGAGTAAAAATAAAAAATAAACTAATTCTTATAAAGTTAAGAAATGGCTAGAATAATATTCAACTTATCAAAAGTTACAATTTGGTTGAATTTACAGAAGATATGTGAAGTTTAACAACATAAGGATAAAAAAAATTACGCCAAACCATTTTTGTTTCCTAATACATAACCCTATTTAAAAATGGCAAATTTCTCAAATAACCATTTTTGAAGTTTTTGTCACAAAAATGGTTGAACAAAAATTATCAAAGTAGATCTTTTTATTTTTAAAAAATTAATATTTTTATTTTATTTTTCAATTTTAAAACTCACCTAAAATCCCACCTCATAACTCTAAACCTTAAGTCTATATTAGTCAACTCAAAGGGTATAAATGTATACTTACACTCTTTTAAAAATGTTATTTTGGTCA
>CAJHQP010009555.1:0-21982 GCA_905132765.1 Moricandia arvensis
GTAAGTTAGTTTACTCCCAACTAAACATCCAGTTACAATATATTTTTTAGCTTAAATATATGGTAAAATCTCTGTTATTCTGAATTAAATATCTATTTTTTTACAAAACTTTTAAAAATGGTTTCAATCTCTCCCCCTCCCCCCACCCAAAATCTCAGATCAGGGCCTTTGCCATCCATATAAAGCTTATATGCTAAAAAAAATTCAAAGCGACGAAATAAAATATCAAAACCGAGTCTAAGCCGATTTTGTGATTTAAACGGAACAACTATAGAGCCGAGCCTTTTTCTGGAACACCACAATGAGCTGAGCATAAAATCATTTTGTGAAACACAGCAAAAAAAACTATTATAGCGTCGAGTCTAAGCTCACAGGTCAGTCTGATACACCTGGAGCAATCATTTTTTGGAGCACCTACGACGTCCTACTAGGCAGTTACTCCTTTGTTGATAATACAAAAATTGTTCTCTACCGTCTTCATTCTGTCTTTTCATTGAGGTTCACTTTATAAAATATCCACAAAAGTAAATTTCAAAGTATGGTTGAGTCTCCAGCCTGGAGACTGCCCATAAATATATCATCCACCGCTTCTTCTCAAAAAATATTTGGAGCCACAGAGTTGGCGTAGTAGGATTGGAAACTGACTTTGGTTCTAACAAGTTCGCTTCTTTGATCAATGTGAGGAATAAGAAGATATATTGGATTCTGACAATGAGACAAAATCAATGGATCACATGACAAAGGCAAAGGAGAAGCATTGGCAATCCGCAAGCCGTGGACGGGAAACGCAAGACGAGAAAATCGTGGAAGATGTAGCTAGATCTGTTTGGTTACGATCTTTTATTTAATAGGAGAGTGATATCCTATTGTTTTTATGTTCATTTTTGTGATCTATTCTCTTTGTAAGCATTTTAAAAAAAAAAAAACTGTATGATTTCGGTTATAGTATAAATAATAAATATTTTTAAAAATCAAAATATTTTATATATAAATCGATAAATAAATATATTTAACATGATATATAGCAACACATAATAATTCTTGAAAAAATAACACATAATCAAATTATTACATATTTTACCGGTTGATAATATTTAACATTTTTAAGATTAAAAAAACAATATCTAAGATATTATTTGAAAGTTTTTTTGACTATTTATGTATAGTTATTATGGAATAGTTTTAATCCTATAAAATAAATTTATATAAATTTGGATGGAGTGGACCGACTCTGCAACTACATATGCGACAACATATCGCTAATCCATCTGATGTCTGTTACCGCAAATGATATAAGATACAAATTTTATAATTATATTAAAATATACAAATTAATATAGAAAACTAATTTATTAGTCTAAAACTAAAAGTTATGTTAAATTTTTAGATGTGAAAAACTAATTATTATTCTAAAACTAAAAGTTATGTTAAATTTTTAGATGTGGAAGTATTCATATCATTGGAAGTTAAAAAATTATTAAAAAGTAACATAATTGTTGCATGCCTCTCTCCAGGGTGACTGAAAGCTTCTTAACCCTTAGAGCAAGTTTATTGGGTCCTTGTTTTTTTTTTTCTTTTTTTTTGAAAAAAAAATAAGAGCACCAATCGCGGGCCGCCACATGTCAGTGGGGTCGCGAATAGTGCAAGGACCAAGGAGAGAGGGGGTCTCTTAATTAAGGATAAGTGGATGGTATTTTGCGGGGGATTTAGTGGGTCCCACGCCTTAAGAGACCACTAAGGCCATGATTAACCCGGGTCTCTTAAGGTGGGGTTCTTAACGAAAAATTTGTCTTTTAATTTTTTTTTTTTTTTTTTGCATTTTTCCGTTAAGAGACGGCTCTTATGGTTCTTATTAAGAGACGGTTCTTAGCTTTTCTTTAGTTAAAAGCTAAGATACGTCTCTTAGAAAAGCTAAGAACCCCACCTTAAGAGACTCCCATTAATCCTGCTCTAAGATCCCCCAATAAACATGCTCTTAGTGGGTCTCTTAAGGCGTGGGACCCACTAAATCCCCCAAAAACCATTCCTTAATCCCTTAATTAAGAGACCCTCTCTCCTTGGTCCTTGCACTATTCGCGGGCCCCACTGACATGTGGCGGCCCGCGATTGGTGCTTTTATTTTATTTTTCAAAAAAAAAAGAAAAAAAAAAACAAGGACCCCATTAGGGGTCCTTGCAAATAAACTTGCTCTAAGATCCCCAATAAACATGCTCTTAAGAGGCCCTCCATTATTATTTTGTGTGTTTGTTACTATTATTATTTTATTAGACCATTTAGAAAAACTAACAGCCTATAAGAGCAGGATTAACCGGGGTCTCTTAAGGTGAGTTCTTAGCTTTTCTAAGAGACGTATCTTAGCTTTTAACTAAAAAACCTAAGAACCGTTTCTTAAATAAGAACCATAAGAGCCGTCTCTTAGCGGGAAAAATGCAAAAAAAAAAAAAAAAAAAATTAAAAGACAAATTTTACGTTAAGAACCCCACCTTAAGAGACCCGGGTTAATCATGGCCTTAGTCGTATTATCATTATGCCTTCATAGAATAAACATGCATGTACAACGTTTGATTTGTATTTTCGTTTCAACACAAATGTGTATATTATCTTTCAGTTTTGAAGTTCCTTATATTCATAAACAAATATAAATTTGTTTCTATTTCTTAATTTTGTTCTTATATAAAAAATGTATTACTATTATAACGTAGCATGACGTGGATTGTTGACCAAAGGTCGAAAAGTGAAAGCATTTCACCGCATCCTCGAAGTTGGTCTAGCTCCCACCATTAAAAAAGATGCATGAACGGGCAATAGAAAAACTTTAAAGAGAGGTGTGATATAATCATTTTTCTGAATATTCAAATGGGTTGAAAACAAGAATCCATATTCATATACGGTGCCAGAAAAATATGATTTAGTTTTATAGGTAATAGATCGAATCTAAAATTTGTTAGCATCTCAAATCATTCCTCTTATTACTTAATCACTTATGAGTGGAAATATAAATACACTCGAACTTCGAAACTGTAGGGTTCCTTAAACTCTAAAATCACTTACAACATAAATCATATGGTCCTTAATTTATCCAAATTTTGTTCTCTTTTTCCTGAACTATAGATAAATAACTCGTAAATGCATGGTTGTTTGACGAAATTTTAAGATTGGTGTGGTGTCCATTTCTGTTTTTTTTTCTGGATGAGTCTTTGTTACTAATAATAACGCGATTACACTTGTAATGTTTCATTCCGTAAAATATTTAAACATAACGGGCCGGTGACTCGTAACTGCTTTCCACAAGCCACATTAATGTACAAAGTACAATCATGCTTTCGTAGAGAAAAATATGAACCTACATCACAAAAAAAAGTTCAAAAAAAATATTAGTTCTGGAAATCAATTTTTCTACCTTTCTATATCTATACTTTTGAAAGTTTTTGAAATAATTCTAGATCAATAAAATTTGCAGCTGCAGCTAAAAGCCCCACTACAGCCAGAGGCGTGCCTGACCCTTTAAGATTAGAAGTAAGGGAAAAGTTTTGGCCCCAAAAACGGTCTCATGGTGGTTCGAATACATGATATTGACCAATGAATTAACATACTAAACCACTTAAACAAATAGTAATTCTTGTGAAAATTGACCCTTAAATTGTTTATAATATATTGTCCCAAACACATGGTTGACAACAATCACGGGCCCTGACTACAGCCGTACTCAATTAGGCCCATAATCTGAAGTAAAACCTAATCTATGAAAGTCATAAATCATAATGCAGTTGCCTAATTAGTTTTCGTTAATTAGTTCCCTAAACTTGTGGAGAGGGTTTGTGGAAGAATCCTGCTTAGTCAAAAAAATATAAAAAAAAATCTCGTTACAAGAAATCCGCAAGCAACTAAACTTTAATGAAGCAAGATAATATAATTACCAAAAAAATCAAACAAATATTCTATATTAGATATGAATTGAAAACGAAAATGGCATGCGTTGTGTTTGGTTAGTTCATGTCTTTCTTACAAGTACAACACAAGATCTTGATTCTTGAGACAATATGAGGTTAAGTGGTGGAGATAATAACGGGGTCATTTATAAACACGGAGGTGAATGAGAATGCGACGGTGAAGGAGTTAAAGGAGAAGATTGCAGCGGAGGTGAAACTATCGGTGAGGCGTTGATACTTGTGGTCGGAGATGGAGAGGAGAGGAGAATGGTGAGGGAGGATGAAGATGAAACGACGTTTGATAGATTTAGGAGTGAGAGAAGATTCTCATATGTATTTGTTCTTTAAGCATCCTGACTTGGTTTGCAAGGAAGAGAGTTCTCAAGCAAAAGGAGATGAAGAGGCAGCGATGAAGAATGGTGAAGAAGATAGAGATGTGAATGTAGATGATAGAGAAAAAGAGAAGAAGAATGTAGAAGAAACAAAGGATGATGATGATGATGGAAAAAGAGAAAGCAAGAGAGGGTGATGAAGGAGAAAATGAAATGGATACAGTTTCTTGATTTCATTTCCTTAACCATTCTAATTTATTATATTTTCTTGTGATTACATTGCATGATGTTTCTTGTTTGACAAGTAAACGGCTTAATGATTTGATAAATGATTTTCTCAAAATGGTTTATGTATCAACACCCCCATTCGTTTTCAATAAAAATTGCATATTTTAATAAAAAAATGTGACATGGTTTTCGCATGTATAATTTTAATAGTGAAAATTTTGATTTATGGCTAGATTACTGAGTAAAGATAATGATTAAAATTTTAAATTATGACAAATTCTTAAACAAAATAAAACTAATTTTGACTATATATCAATCTGATTTATTTTAAGACACATAAAAATTAATAATTAATTTTTTAATTATGACAATATTTCTAAATAAAATATAACTAAATTGGCTAAATATCACAAAAAAATATTTCTCTACCAAAAATAATTAAAACATTGTTAAGCTAAATAGGAAAACTAAATAACATATGTTTATTTATAATTTTAAATTTTGAAGTTTTCAACCAAAATACGTAAATCAGAAATTGTAATAAATTCTAATTTTATTGTTACTTTAAAATAATATAAAATATACATATTTGTAGATGCATGATAACACTTAGTAGCTGAAATAAAAACCAATTCAATTCTTGAATTATTTATTCTATTACTTTTAAGAATTTTATTTTAGTGACTTCTAACCATTTTATTGACTTTTGTTTATTTTTGACATATGTTATTTATGTTTATATATATATATATATAGATTTTGAGTCGCGAAATTATTTTCTTAGTTCATAAATTTTTTAGTTAACCAAAACAACAATTCTTTTCATAATTTACTTTAGTTTTTATTAGGTGTATTAATGTTTTGGACCTTAAAGAAAACTATGACATGTATCATGCTTATTATTATTTTGATTCAAATATTTAAAATTGGATAATAAATAATTTATAAAAATCATATTTCAATTATAATGGTATAGATTTAGAATTTGATTAACTGTATCATGATAGATATAAAACATGTCTAGTAATATTAAAAATATAATTGTATGACTTTAGTCTGAAACAGTTTACGTGGTGGTTTTAAATGACTAGTTTTGTTCTAATATTAGTAAACATATTAAACAGAGTTTAAATTATCACCATCAAAATCTAGCAGTCAATAGTCAATTTTTGAAAGGAAGATCTTTTTACACTAATTAAAATTTGTGGATATAAAAAGAAGGATCATGTACACCAAAGGATGTTAGGCGGTGGCCGGAGCTAAGAAATGAATTCACCCGGGTCAAAAACTTATATATATAATTTGGTTACCTATTAAGAGGGTCAAACTACTGAAATTCAACCAATTAATCAAAGTGTATTACAATTTTATGCCTAACTTAGATTAAATTTTAAAAACTGATATGCTTCCTTCACCAACCCCGCCACTGTTGTTACATATTGATCTTTAAATAATATCAAAAAGTATTTCTATATGCTGGAAAACACATAATAGTTGAAGTAAAACTAATGTTAAAGTTGAAAAATTTGCCAAATAAGCAAAAAATCAGACATGTCATTCCAATATTCTTTTAACTTTGCTATTTTTTTCTAAAATACTCTCAACTGAATAACTAAAAAGTATAAAATATAAACTAAATTTGTGGCTAAAATAAAATGTATTAAATTCAAAATAAATAAAAAATGAGAAGGACAAGATATATAAATAAAAGGTTAGAAGGACATAATACATTTCCGAGCCAATTTAACAAAAAAAAAATTTAAAAAATTATATATTTTTAATTATTTAAATCTCATTGATTCTAATACTTTTAAGAATTTTCCTTTAGTAACTTCTAACCATTTTATTGACTTTTATTGTTTTGTTTGACATATGTTATCCATTATTATTTTAAATAATCAGAGAAATTTTGTTTTTCTTGCACGTCAGTAATTACCATTATTCATTAACATTTTGAGTCAAAACAGAATCAAGTAATGTAATATCATATCTCTATATACTACTTGGTATGCAAAATCATAACTTATCTTTGCAAAATGTCAGTCAATTTTGGAGAAGATTTCCTATTGACTACTCCTATCATTCTAGTCAAGCTATTTCCCTAAACTTACCTTATTATGAAACAGGAAACAACATTTCTTCTCATGTCAATCAAAGAAAAGTTAATGTAAATGATGGGTTGGAATCTATCTCACTTTTTATTTATTTATTTTTAAATCAACAATTCTTACCAATCATGATTTAGTTTTAAAATTTAAAGTCTACATTGAAAATCTACTAGTTTTTTAATCATGATTTAGCTTTATTTATAGAAGCTACATCAAAATATAAAGAAAACTTTTTTCTTATGTAAATTAGGCAAAAATCCTACTTCTTTATTATTTAGACTGCAGCATCTACAAAATAAAAATCCATGTATAATATCAAATAAATTAGATAATTAAAGATAAAATTTATTACTTCTTATGTATTAAAATTTACTATAATTCTAAAAATATTATACATAATTTAATTTACTGTTGGCTAATTTATAAAACATAATATTTCTGAATAACATAAATTTCATTTGTATATTACATTAAATAATTAATACTAAAATTTTGGTAATTTATATTTTTCTTATTTAGATAAATTATTCTTATTGGTATAAAATGTTTATTTTATTTATTCATCACATATCTCATATGTGCTATTTTAAAATATCCACATTCAAAAACTTACAATTACAACCAAGATAACTCAACAAAAATATCTACAAAAAAAATCTATATCTATAAATTTATAGCTACATTCAATTCACTTACATCATAAATTTTACAACTACATTTCTACAGATACAGTCCAATCACAATACTATTTTGCTAGTGGATATAGTTTTTTATAAGTTCATTTACATCTTGAAAGTAACTTCAAAATTGATGAGAAAGATATATTTTATGAATATATGTTTTTAGAACATTTCTTGCCCAAGTATTTTAAAGAAATTCTTGAATATAATAAAATAATAGCATTGTAATAATTTCTAGATATAAAACTTGATAATATAACAATACCTTAGTATTTTATAACTTAGATACTTATGCAAAAGTATGTAAGTTTTACTTTATATATAATATACTATTATTTATTATTTTTCTATAGTAATGATTTTTTGAGATTATAATTGAAATCCTATGGATGTAAATACTCTTGCTTGCAACATAGAGAATTTAGTTTGACGTTAGCAAAGGCGATATCCTGAAACTCCTTAAGAACAGCCACTGCACTTGAACTAGTTATAGAGCTTGCTCCACATTAGGCTTCTCAAATTCATGAGCTTTCAGAAAATATATCAAAAGTCAAGAAAGCTCTATTAGTTTCAAGTTTCGACGTACAACTGAACATTAATAATCATTCGAGCAATATTCAATCGTTTGTTTGCCAAAGCCGTTAACTTCTGTGAGTGATAAGAACATAACCTATATATTACACCAAAAAGAGCGGTAGCCAATTCATGAATTCTTGATAATTACAAAAAAAATATTTGGAAATTGTGCCTTACGTAGATAAATAATTGCTAAAGTCAATCAAACAAGTAAACCGTTCACTAAAACAAAGACATTGCTTTATATACACAAACTTGTGGAACTTAACTTTCATATACTACACTTATCTATGAATAATATAAACTATACACGTCCTTGCAAACTTAAAAAGCAGTAACAGACTTGCTTTAGGTGCAACTAAACTGGTTTTCTCTGGACAAGTGTAGCCCCAAGAGCGTTGTTTGGTTATTAATGGATTAGGTAAAATAAAATAACAAGTTTCTTGAGACGTCATTAGTTCTTAATTTACTTGATCCAACATAGATACTAACTCTCAAAAGATACAAACACAACTTAAATAATTTACCAACTCTGCTCACCAAAGATTCTTCTCAATCATTTCTTCTTAAACCACTATATATACACACATTTGTCACCAAATGTTAATCACCAAACATCATCATCTCTTTGATCTATCTTTCAATCTCTTGTTGATTTCTCCCTCACAAAAGAAAAAGAGAGAAGAGAATGGCATCCAGAGAAATGCTGATCATAATCTCGGTCCTGGCAACTACACTCATCGGTCTAGCAGTAGCTACAGACCATACCATTGGTGGTCCTAATGGTTGGACCGTAGGCGCTAATCTTAAAACTTGGGCTGCAGGACAAACATTTGCTGTAGGAGATAATCTTGGTAATTAATGCATGCATCCTCATGTTAAACTTTGTTTCAACATAAACAAGACTAACATAAACTCTTGTCTTCATCTTTTTTGGCTACAAACAGTTTTCGCTTACCCTTCTGCATTCCACGACGTCGTTGAAGTCACCAAACCGGAATTTGACAGCTGTCAAGCGGTTAAACCGCTTATAACGTTTTCTAATGGAAACTCCATTGTTCCTCTCACTACTCCTGGCAAAAGGTTAATACAAACCAAGACTATATGATAGGATGATTTATATATATATACTTAGCAATATCCATAACTCTTTTAAGCAAAAAAAAATATATATATATATATTCATAACTCTTTTAAGCAAAAAAAATAAAATAATACTCATAACTCTTGATCAATTTTGTCTAGGTACTTCATTTGTGGAATGCCTGGACATTGCACCCAAGGGATGAAACTTGAAGTAAACGTTATTCCAACCGCAAACGCAGCACCAACCGCACCACTACCAAACTCTAACCCATCTCTAAACGCGCCCTCACCTTCTTCTCTTCTACCAATACAACCTCTTAACCCTGTCCCTGCTCTCTCTCCTTCTTCTTCTTCGTCAACTCCTCTTCCTTCCTCCTCTCTGCCACTTATTCCGGCACAGCCACCAACGGCTGCACCGGGGACTTCTCTGCCGTTGTTCCCAGGCTCACCCGCTAGCTCTAGCAGCACCACCACCAAAACCGTCGGGAGCTTCCCTTCTAGTGGTGCGGGCACGACGGCTGATCTTTCCGGCGCAGGAGCTCCTCCGGTTGACTCCTCCGAGTCCTCTTCCTCTCCTAAAAGCCTTGTTTTGGGATTCGGATTCATGGTTGCTATGATGCTTCATTTGTTCTAAGTGTTTAACTAGTAGAGAGAGTTTTGTTTGCTGAGGTTAATGTGTGTTGCCTTTTACTTTCTTTTGTTTGGTTGTTGTATATGCTTTTTTTGTTTGTGGTCTTGTATGTGTATTTCAGAATTTACCATTGTATATTGGACCATATTAATCCGACTATTTATTATATATTATATTATTATTTTCAAGCTATATCTTACTATTATTAATATGAGAAAATATTCCCTCTGTTTTTAAATATTTGAAGTTTTAGGATAGTGCATGGTTTTTAAGAAACTTAATTTTTAATCTGAAATGTGGTGAAAATATAGATTAAAACTATTGACTAATTACAAAATATATTACAAATATATTATTTTATATATTTTTTTGAAAGAATGTTAAATTTATTCAAAATAAAAAAAACCAGACTTTGTTTGGCTATATGTTCTAAGTTAAGTTTGTTAATTTCTACTCTCTTTTCTTTAAAGCTACTTTGTTAAATAGGATAAATATGATGCTGCTTTGACCAGCTATGTTCCTATCGTAATATTGCTCTGTTTCTAGATGCGGAGAGATCACGCTAACTTGTCTAGAGCTGAAAACGAATAGCAGCTAAGCAGAAACTAAGCGTGCACCTTAGTAACTTGTTCAAGAAGTAAGAAAACTGATCACAATCACCCTATGTAACATACTTTTTTGGTATATATGTTCTGATTTTTGTGAAAGTTTATGATCCTAAGGTTTTGAGTTGTGGATGGAGAGAGAAGGTATTTAAGTTGCAGGCGACAATGCATTTCCAAAATTAGGTGAAGATGGAAATAACAAGATTATACTAAAGTCAAGGCCAAACACAATTAATCAAACCATAATTAAGCTACAACAACGATGCTTATACAAACTACTCATATACACTAAGCTCCAATATTTGAAAAAAGTTACTCATGGCGATGCTCTATCCATCACTGTAAATTCTTTACCTAATAAATAACAAACAAGAATTACAAATTTTTAAATAATAACTAAAACTGAAAAGTTAGGCAGAACGTTGGTTACCACTTTAACACAATAACTTCTTTATTATTCGGCTGAACGCCCTCCTCTTTTTGTTTTGTGATTTCACATGTGTGACATGGTGATCAACTCAGTTTCTTGATCTTCCAATATCGGTGCTAAAGATGGTCTCCATTGTGTGAACTCTTCCGAGTTAGCACCACCGGCGATGGCTGATCATTCACGGTGGTGGTGGAGGAACGACAACATTGACGGAATAGACAAAATATCATTTTAAATTAGCAATTCCAAGTGTTAATATTGGGAAGAGATTGTAGTTTGTTGTCTTTTTTCACACATTTGGGTTTGTTGTTATATACACCCTTATAGTATACGAAGGGTTACTACTCTTTTTTGGGGGTCATTTATTTATGTTTGTTGGTATATTTGTATGTATAGTAACTATATTATTTAGTACCGTTTAAAATTAATTGTTGATTTACAAAGTTCAAAACATCATTTTAATAATATAAAGTAGCTATAATATACATATAAATTAGTGAGAATTTATAGAAAATAACACAGAACATAGAGTCAAATTCAAGTTTAGAATAAAATATCAAAAAGTACATATCTTCATTAAATTTTATTTTATTTTCTTTCAAAAATTTATCATACAATTATTTGAAAACTGTTTTTACTGATTTGTCATGTTCTATGATCTTAGGATAAATCATTATCCAATTAGAGATTATTACAAAAATTAAAGTTATGGTGAAATTTTGGATATATGGAAAAAAATACCAAAATTGTTTCACTGATTTGGTGTTGGTAGATATTGTTGTAAGTATAGTATTTTTTTTTTTCTTTTTTTACGGATTTGCATTAATTATACAATTTGATGTTAATCAATTCTTTTAATTTAATTTTTTAAGAATTTATGATTTTGTTGATGAACATTCTTGTGGTAACTTCCAATCTAAATTATCTTAATTAAATTATTTAGTTCGGAGTAACTATACCATCTTTGACTCTACCACTTAATATAGAATGAATCCTCTACTTTTAAAGATAAATTCATATATAACAATCAAAATCCACTCTTTGTGATGCTTTTTAAAAGAATTGGCAAATATTTACTTCAAAATTTTTTAAAGGAATATTAAACGTCAATATCAAAAGGAAATTTAGTCAGTTGAATTTCTAGATCGTAGTAGTTCTTTTATCAGTGTATCCTATTTAGTTTCTCTGCATTCATTAGCTTCATAATTTAGTATTCTGTGTGTTATTGGTCATGTTGTGAATATTAGATCTCTGGATGATTTCATTCGCAAAATGAAGATCTTCAACTACGTTAGAATTAACTAATTGTGGCACATAATATATTATATTAAAGTTTAATTTTATATTCTGTTTAGTGTAATAAGTGAATAACTATTTAAAAGATTATTGAAAATATATATGCCGTAAAATAGAATTGTATACTCAAACACACACACACACACTCACATATATTATATACATTAAATATTAAATAATCATACTCCTAAACAAAATTTATCAAGTTGCATTTATACATGATGAACATAAAATCATAAACATTATCACGATAATATATTTAAACTAAAATAGTAATATTTATAAATAAAATAATGAAAATTTATGAAAATAATAAAAGTTTAAGGAAACATAAAAACTAGAATAAAAATATTAAATAGCATAAAAATTTGACAATATAAACATAATATAAGTATAATCTTAGTGAATACTAAGATAATGTTTCTAATTTATTATTTTGTTTTTGTCTCATAGTTTCTAAGATCCAAATTATTTATAATTTATGTTTTTATTGGCTATTGTTATTTGATGTTTTAGGAGCTCACTATTAAAAAATCTTTGACATATTCACGGTCTTGCCACATGAAAATCGTGGATAAATCTATAAAGCCACATTTTTGTCAAAAATCAGCCTAAATTCAAAAAAGAAACGTTTTCAAAAAAAAACGTGACTAAAATAGCAACAAACATGCCATAAAAATAATACATAGTTACATTAGCTACAAAAGGGTGGCTATACATCTAGCCACGACAAATAAATTAACAAAATTCATTTTTCTTTATTTAATTTTATTAATGTATTTAAGCTTTTTTTTATAATCTTCTGTGAAATAGCCAAATTAAGTAGGTAATATCTGAAGTATGTATAGATCTTCATGGTTGATCCGGCCGGTATGCACTCGACGTTTTCATCTATTTTTCTGTCTTACTTACCCTTGCCCTGGTGATTCAGAAAAGCGCAGGACCCGTATTTGGTGCAATATATTCAAGTTTTGTGGGGTTGACAAGCTTCCTTATATACACTTATACCTTTGTATCCTGAATGCATGTTTTAAAAGACTAAGTATAATGGAGGCAAGCCTAACTTTGTCCTTAGAACTGATCAAAAGAATTTTTTTGGAGCCATGTGGATGTAATATAAAATTTATTTGAAACTAGGGTAAAAATAGTACTTTTATATTTTAGAAATTTTGATTTTAAATCATATAAATAAAATATCACAGATTTGAATATACCTATGATGTTTGATCAAAAACTAATAATCTAAAAGCAAAGATATCCAAACTGAACAAAACCACAGGAGATATTATTTCAGTATGGTAACTGCTTTTTCATAAATAAATAAAATAAATAAAACTAAATTAATAACTATATATTTGAGTTAATATTGCATCCAATGATTTTTTGTTTGTTTGTTTGGTTAAAGTATATTAAAATAAATCATTTGATTTGTTCATAATGGGCATGGAATACATATAAAATGTACTACATAAATAATATTCGTGAAACAGAATGAATAAGCACAAAATCATGAACAGGGACAGTAATCATTTCTCTCGTTTACCCATTTTAAGAGCATAAAATATGTAAAAAATACTATTTTACATTATACTAAATGTCTGTGTCACATTACAGAAAGAAAATAAGACTATAGAAGTCGATGCACAACTGGACAAGGAGACAATCCTTGGCGAGGTTCTTATATCCGCCATCGCAATATTCCTAATCAAAAAGTACTTTGTTATATTTTTATTTATATAAATAAATGCATTTCTTCTAATTCTATAGTTAGTAATACAGATTTTTAACATCGAAGCATAATTAAACATATTTTGAATGTAGAGAGCAAACAATCTATAACCCAAATAATTAAAACATACACAGCAGCACATGTTATTTGTTTATAGAAATTGTTTAGTGAATTCAGAGGTTAATTAAACATAAAAAAAAACACAACTCACAAATGTTTGAATTACAAACATCACGCTAGATTCATATTTCATAGGGTTATTTTATCATTAATTTCTTGAAGTCATATTAAATTTATTTCCACAAATAAAAATGCAGAATCCGTTTGTAGCATTCCAACGTTTATGTTCATGTGAGTTTGGCATTCTGGAGTTTCATTCTTATAAAATGGTCAAGTACATTTCTTAATTAGTGACTGCATACACGTTACATCTAAATAAGTAACTTGTTAATTAAACACTACGCCTTTTTGCATAAACTAAACTGATTAATAGAAAACTATATATACCATGCAACAACTTATAAAATTATGCAAACTCATCATAGTGATATTCATATACAATCAATGTTACAAAGATGGATTATCATTCCTTTATGTAACATGATTATGCATGATGACTTACCAGGCTCTCTTGAATTTAGTATCTGAAAGAAGTCGTTTTCTTGGCCTTTGATTTATCACATGAGAATAATAAGACCTTCGCCGTTAAGTGATCAGTCTCGCCTTCGTTCTCCAAAATGGGATACAACGACGGTCGCCACCGTTTGGAATCCCCATATGTGTTTCGCTCTGAGTAAGTAACTAACGAAGACTGATGATCAATCGTTGATGATTCTTGTTCATCCGTGGCCGTTTTGGAACGGTAACAATGGCGAAAAAGAGAGCAAATCATTTCAAACTTTGAAAAAAAAAAAGATTATACAAAAATCAACTCTAAATATTTATGTAATCTTTGGGTCAACGATAAATGGAGTTGTGTTTATATACTGAAATATTTTATAACTGTAGTGAAAGTTATGAGGATGCATTAAACAGTTTCTTTTCATTTTAGGTGGTGTTGTTACTTTTCTGGATAAGTTTCAGTTTGAATTTAATGATTTATGTTAATGAGTCTCTTAACAACAGTTATGTTAATAATCTTTTAGAATCTCTTTGCAATTAAACTTATTTTTCTTTCCACGGATACAGCTTCTCAATTCTGTTGTGTGTTCATGAGCTTATTTTTTAAAGTTGGTAATCCTTTTTATAGTAATATTTTAATGTATAGCTACTTTTTCCGTCGTTTAAAAAAAAAAGAGAGCTAGTTTTTCTATTGGAAATAGTTTTTTAAAAAAAATTGTACGTTTTTGTTTTACTTTGGTAAATCTATGCATGGAATGTATATTTTCATTTGTTGCTTGTTGTCGTAATAAATTACTAGTGCCAATATTTGCAAACGATGAGATGAACACCATCTCTTTCAGCTAATGGAATAGTTTCTTCCCTATGTCTATGTGGAAAGAGAAGCATCAGGTATATACTATAATCTGTCAATTGTACATACAAGAGTAAGTTATTAGATAATTGGTTTTCAATGTTGCAGGTTCGGATATTTGTGGTCGAGAGAGAATAGACTCACACCACATATGCCACTTCCATACTCCATTTGTAACAACCAGTCCCGTGGGATGCAGCTGACGGCAGTTGCATCGATCCTAACTTCTCACTGTGGGAAGAAACACCTTTACATCCACCGGTAGGTTATTGGTGCGTTTGGTTACTTGAACCCAAAACCTCAACTTTTAACAATCCTTTCACCGGACAAGTTGTATGAATCGTGAGGGGCTCACATGAAAAATGTTAGGGTTAGTGCCTTGAAAGGCCAACATGGAGTACACAAGACGGGTAGTTTCCACGGGACAGGTTGTTACACTATTATTATACAGCGTGCTTACACAAGCTTTTTCAAAACAAATTGTCATTTGTCTCCAGTTTGCTTAATGATAAATGATGGATTGATGAAGGAGTGAAGATGGAACATGGCATGTCCAATGAGTTGTGGACGATGATTTCCAAACATCAAGGGAATGGTTATGCGCGACACGATCCAAAAACACATTGAAACTTTTTGATTCACGTTAGAACTTGTTATAAATCATCTTTTGCATGTAACAAAACCAACTTTGATTGTTTTATTTTAGAAATAAAGATTATTGATTCATTTTACCCAGATGATAATCTTGAGCTACAAAAAGGAACAGGAACAAAAATGAACCGAGTCCAAGATATCTAACCGGAATATAATCAACATTGTATGTAACATGCATGATTTAGATGTGTGAAAGAAAAATTATTTCTTAAAATTGAAAAATGATAAACTCAACAATACAAACCAAAACATTAATTAATTGAGTTAAACAAAGAGGGAAGAAGATCCAAATATCATAATAAAATACAAATCATTCATACAAATAACGGCAAATAAAACCATTAAACTCCTCCCAAAAAATCAGAAGCAGGCGTCGAGGACACAACAGCAACACATGGCCGCAAAACTGCATTCAATATCAAAACCAGCAAAAATAAAGTAATCAACATTTCAGCACACAATAACCGGTCCGGTTCGATATATAACCAACAAATTAAATTAAAAGTTTCTAGAGGAAGAGAAAAAAAAAAGACTTACCAGCCTTTCCAGAATCCATCACCCTTAGACTTTGTCTCGACGGGAGCCATCGCAGCATGACTCGTGTCGTTCGTTGGGTAACCAGCAGGAGCCGGTGCAACGTAGGCACCGGTAGACACTGATGGTGTGTGATAAGCTCCTAATTATAAACACACAACACATGTTTCACGTTAGTTATATACCACAAATCTCTAGAAATACGATTAATCATGATAATGGACGACATATATGATGTTTAAATTGTAAGACAATTTAAACTGAAAGAGGAACAAAATAACAAACCTGCAGATTGGTTTTGGCTGAACTGACTCATTCTTCTAAGTTCTCTTTCAAAATCGTACGTAAGGTGAATGTATACGTGTGTGAGATGGGTTGTTATTTGCATAATGATCATATAGTCCTCATGCATATATATATATAGGGAAGAAGATGGTCGGTTTAGGAATACCGCGTGGGCGGAACAAAACATTAAATTGTCATAATTGATTCCAACGAACCAAGGGAAATGACCGAGATGCATCCTTTATTTTCGTATAAACAGATAAGTCTTTCATTATGATTTAGTTTGTTCAACTTCTAGAAACTTTTATTGTCGACAATTAAATAATTTTTTTAACAAAACAGAACTCCTTCATGGTAATTCAAATATACAAACTTAAACTCATAATTACTAGTGTATACACTACTGAGTAAGTTTCATTATTGCGAAACCAAAACAACTTTTATATTTTGATTTCATCATCATAAATTTATTATTTTGCTTCAATAAAAATCACACATATTTTGATTTAAGTTTGAATAATAATATGCATGACGAAGCTTTTGAATAACATTAGAATATGCAACATGAACGATCATAAATCTAACATGGATTTATTCCTTTCTTTGCTAATAAAGGGTTTTATTTTCTTTCTGAAAGCAAAAGCTTATTGCTTTCTCCATGGGAATATTTACATGTTAAGAAAGTGAGAGACCATACAATAACGACTTATCAAAGTAAATTGGACTGAAACTTTATGCAGAGAATATTTTTCTTTTGATTAAATATTTTCCTTTCCGTTACCGAATATGTATATAGAATACCATATCCAAAAACTTTAGTTTCAAGAGGGCACATGGAATTTTTCTAGTAAAATGAAATATTTATTGGTTTTCCTTTTAGTGGCCAATGTAAACACGAGTTGTGATTTGATTAGTGCATCTACTTCTCCAAAACAATAACAAATAGTTAAACTCATCCCAAGAAAAGAAAATCAAGATGCAACAAAAAAATCTCAAGAATGAATATATGATGTAGGGATAATATTTGGTTAAGTTGCTAATTGCACATTTCTTTCCTCATTCGTCCAGAAGGCAGCATAGTATCGGTTCTGCAAAAACAAATAAAACCCAAACAGAAAGACATAAACGAAATTGGGATTAGAGATTATATATAATGAAACTTTTAGGGACATGAAAAACATCTGAACCTGCATCATAGACCTAGGATTTGTTGTGTACGTTGTTTCAACTGTTCTTTCTTTCTGCAAATTGTTAGGACATGGAATGAGTTGTGTAAGGAATATGAGATGCTTTTACTTCTTTACAGGAAATATATCATTCTTCTCTACTGTTATAGATTACTCAATCTCGAACCCATACTGTGAAGCAACTCTCTTCACATCCTCCAAACTCAGCTCGATTGACATTTCCTAAGGTGAAAACATTAAACATATATAGTGATATCAACTTTCATAGCGAGATTGTGGGACAAGTCCAGTTCTTACATTGTCGTGGCCATATGTATCCGCAAAGTGATACAGCAGAGGTCCTAAGTTTATCCAAACCTGTTAGAAGAAATTGAATTTAGATAGTCAGAAAGCAATAAGAGATTCAAAGGCGTTGAAAAAGTGTAACAGGGAAATTACTCCTCCCATCCTTTAAGAATCTTTGATATGGTTTCTATGTACTCAATGATGTTATGAGCGGTGTCTATGAAAAAGCAAGTCACCACAGCATCCCACATTCCTGACAAATTCAGTCTTACCGGTTACATTTTAAGCTAATGAATGGTGTATTTATTATGAACTATAGCATCTTGGACTAAATAAAAGCAGTACTCACGAGTTATTACTGCATGACATGATTCATCTGTATATTCAACAAAATCACCACACATAGAGAAACCTTCTGTTATATCTGCACTGCTCTCCAAGAAAATGTTTACAATCAGCTTTTTAGTAAACCATATAACATTATATCCTACTAAACGATACAAACATTTCTATGCTGAATTATAATTTTAATGAGTTGGATGAACGCGTACTTGCAGGATGAATATCAGGATAGAAACAGGGCGTAGTTGATCATTGTCGGAGAGTGAATTGCAGTTGCTGTGTATCAGGGGTATATGTCCACTCACAGGCACTTGTGCACTGTTGAAAACAATCAAGTTGCAAATTATAGGAAATTAAAGATAAATAATTTCAGGAAGGTAAGAACTCTTACTAATTCGAATAAACTTGAGCATATCTCATGTAGTATGAAAACTCATTCCTGGCTTATGAAACCTGTTCAATGCACAAGAACTGTATATTCTTTTATGATCATCGAAGCTAACAGAAAGTTTACTTCTCCGTGGCATACCTAGACACGAAATTTCAAGAGCAAGCGTCAAGTCCAGCACCAGGGACTAACAGCTAGGAGGGGTTCTGCAAATATAGTTAACTCTGTATGCTGAGTGAATGCAGCAGCAGGTATAAAATCCAAACGAATACTAGTTGTCATGTTATCTCGCTTCTTAGTTCTCAATAGACAATAAGGAACTATACTTTTGCAATTTTTCTCTATGGCAGGACTTCGTGTATAGATAGCAAACCAACAAATTAGAAAACTGAATAGTAGTAGGGGAAAGACTTTCACAACTCAGAATGCATTAGGAGAACTCGGAGCTCAGAGACTCGAAAGAATATCACTTGTACCTCTTCTCTGTACGATCAGGAAACAGGAATCAAGCTCGTCAAGGATAATGGCTGTAGCATTGGTCTCGTTCTCTCTGACCTAAAGTAGTATGAACAACACTCAAGCTCTGATAAGCGATTGATGAAAGAATCTGAGTACATTAACATCATCGAAGAAGTACATGACAAAAGAATACAGTTACCTCTGCTGCCAGTCTCGAAACTATATTCTTATTATCAACGAACCTGTGTTAGAATACAACAAAACCATGCACATTTCAACGTACTAGATTGGTGAATGGTGACCAAAACCACAACAACAACATATGCATTTTAGGGTGTGCATGTCACTCTATCATGTGCATATGCATATGTGTAAGTTCTACCTAGATCAACAGGATTCGCTCAAGTTGAGAAAGCTATATGAGATAATCGACTCAAATAATCCTCAAACTGCCTATGAATCTAAAACGAGCTTGAGAATAAATTCGAGCAGTAACTATAATCTTTGTTCTGAACATTAAAGAACTCTAATACATTTATATCATCAGCCATACTAATATGGTCAAAAGTATAACCTTATCTACGTCAACCAGAGGAACATGTGTCTGTAACGAATGGGTTCCAACCAATCACTGCGATGAATACTGGACGCCTATGAAAAAAAACAAGCAACATTAGATTGGACAAAATCACATGAATTAGTATGACACGGTTTATAGTCACAAAAATGGGATTAGGCAAAAACATTATACACTACAACCGCCACTATGATAGTAGAACGCTTTCTGGAAGATAAGCATAGCCATGTATATTGATAAGATCTAGAAATTCCGGGGAATGTTCCTATGATCTACTAAAGATGTTGCAACAGCCTAACGGATCTTACAACAACTACAAACCAAAGAAATCTGCACATTTCTAACCGGTCGATTAACCCGGGATTTCTAGGAAGGAACGTGAGGCGTTTTAAAGTATATGAGTTGACATTACATTGCCATGGTCGTCATTTAATGGTCTACATCACAATCACATCTCTTATCATTGTTTCTTGCGTCTTCAGAGTGATTGTTGGGGGGAAGGATCATTAGCCTCCTTCTTCTGAAGCTCCTGCATCTGTACAAATAAATTTAAAGATCATAAATGACAAGGATAAAGTTTTTGTGTCTTGGATCTGACAACTACAGACAGAGTTCCTTTACTGAGTCGTGCATGCTATTGCTTTCTTCCTCATATGTAGAATTATCAGTCAAAGCAGGCTCGGCAAGAGGAGTCGTGCCTTTCATCAAGTACGTATTTCTCATGTGGAGCACAATCAAGATTTGAGTCTTCAAAACCATCAAGATCCTGACTCAGGTCTATAGGGGGCTCAAAAGCCTGCCAAGTAATTATGATTGACATCATTACATGACATGGATTGCTTAGTATTTCTAGCATTTCAACGTTGAGTTTACGAATCACATAATCAAATAAGTAGCATGATGCAATCAAAACGCCAAGGGGATTATTAGAAGATATGTCTGCAACTGACCTGAAGCATATTAAATATGAATATGAATTCGTCGAATACACTGCAATAACAGAGGTCAAATAACCACTGGCATTTTAAATGAGTATATAATTAGCACTCCTGAGCAAGCACAAACAGGATACTATTGAGTTTATTTGTGCCAGCATGAGAAAGAACAATTATAAGAGGCACGGATATCACAAATTACCCTAACACAATTTAGGCAATCAAATACGTAAGTACTCCTTTTGAAGTTGTTGCGACGTTCGTTCTTTTACTTTCAAGAGTAGCAGATGTAAATAAAAGGAGTTGACAGCTCACACCATTAATTCTAAGTACCGTTATCTTACTAGATACATACAAACATTTTCGAAATCATCCTAGAGAGGTCACATTATAATAGGACGACAATGCATTGATGTAACACCAAAAAAAAACTTGCTTGTTACAACGCTTAGACTGTCCCCAACCACATTTACCCAGGGAATATCATCACTATGACAACAAAAATTACTACAAAAGATAATTAAAGTGTTTAGGGAGCATCAAGATTCTTCCATAATCCTAAGTTGAAAAGAGAACCAACTGGTCATATTTGAACCTATAATAGAAGCCTATATAATTCCGGAATATCATCTAAGCAAGCTTGTTGTGACTTAAAATGGTGAAAAGTCTACTGATATAGATTTCACCTTCTTAATCCTCTGAAATTTCAAAGCGTAATGTGGAACCAATGCCTGACAAGGAAAAGAAAAAAGAACATCGCTGAAATAGTTAGTTTCATTATAACTATATACAAAGAAAAAGTTTGGACAAATAATCAACTTTTACTTGATATCATCTCTTAACTATCTATGAGCATATAATTATTGACCTGATAATTTCAAAAGGTTAGCTAACAAAAATAAATAACGAACTGCCTAAAGGAATAACAATAGTAAGTATTTATCTTTCTCTGTACACAACAACAAAAGAATTACTTGTGCGCAGGAACAGTTCCGATATGACGTTCCATTTCTTCAGACCTCTTCTGCAGCCTCAGGATACTGCAATACGTTCCAAGCCTAAGCATGAGCACTAACATGGCTATTAAGAAAACTAATCTATCAACTTAACTAATGTAATAAATCACGAGCAATGAACGTGAGTGAATCTTATGACTTATAAACCAGGGAACCTATAACCAAAGTACAACTTTTAATTACTAAGAGTCTGGACGAAGGCGCGATCAGGGCGCG
>CAJHQP010009556.1:0-21981 GCA_905132765.1 Moricandia arvensis
CATTTTCAGCAATTCAAGTTCGTCCCACGGGCAAGTATTCTAATTGAGCTTAGGTCACAAATTTTCATGGATTCGCCTCTAATCTTCGATATTAACATGTCTATTTGACTTCCATACATGAGGAACATAATTGACTATTCCCCTACTGAAGTTTTAATTCGCATCAAGAGTAATTCATAAGAGTAGATATGCTTGTGTTAGGTTATCCATACTGCTCACTACAACATGACAACACATTCTGCTTGTATGCCGCGCCTGGCCAGCTAAGCTTAATACGCACTACCCATAATCCTTGAAGGACTCTCTGATGACAGGTTCAGAGCCCATCACATTTCAGTACGGTCTCATTGTAAACTCATTCAAGACACATATTATACGCCATTTTAACATAGAAACAAACCCTTTGCCTGGTGATGACTTGTTTTTTCCAAGAGAGGATTGGGTTCAAGGCAGCGGTCACTCAGAATTTGGGGTAGCTTTAAGGAAGGGTTTGCTAGACATCGCAGGTCAAATCACACATCCCTACACAGTTTACCATGGTTCCTTGGCAGTGAATATGAAAGCCCTTTAGGGTTTCGTTGCCAAAATATTTTTCGGGATCGGATTTGAGACTGCTGGAATGACTGTGGCCAACCAAGTAGGTCTCGACACATCCAAAAACATAATAACGTTTGTAGTCGGGACAGATGACAACGCTTTCGTGTAATGTCAAATTACTATATTATATTTCATCACTTATATAGGCTCTAATTCTGATGATTTACTGGCGATTTTAACGTCTTGTGACAACACTTAACCGGTCCACCTATATAAACTACATTCGAATCACTCAACCCCGCCTCGGAGCTCTTTTGTTCAACGTAAGTTGGTTCATTATTTAGGATCTTCAAAAAACCCAGAGAGTCAGCGAGTCTCAGAGGTTGCATTGTCTTAACCTAAGTAAATTCAGCCCCTCAGGCCACCATCTGAAACTCTATGTGAAATACCTCTTAATAAAAGTTGCAACATAAGCGATCCTACATATCCAAAACATTAAATTGCTTGGCTTTGTTCATCATATCTCCAACCAATCCTTCAGGATGGGACCATCTACGAAGAAACACCATTGGAACTCATAAGAGTTATAACCTTTTCAAGGTATATCATATCGCTTTCAATATATATTTCGATAGGTGGTAGATTAGGAGAATTTTTCTTTCGAAGACACAAAATGACAACCTTCCTTTTGGATCTAAACATATTTTCCAATGTTCTCAGCAGCAGGTTTCTCATTTCCCTTAAGTCTTTTTTAATTTTCAAACACCGTAGTAGCGATGGAACTCTAACTGGCGATCGTTCTCACACAATTTTAGATAAGATAGTCTTTTTTGTATTTCAACTGTTTTTATTTTACATACCAGGTCCCAATTAACCTGAAGTACTATGCGTTTTGTCGTTGTTGTTTTTTCAATCAATATCCACAGCATAATTGCAATATTATAAAGTACCAAATCAGATCGAATGGGTTTAAATAGAGTTCCGTTGTAAAGCAATCACGTCCGAGAACCGATCCACAGAGACCTAAGAATCAACGGTTACAAGAGGCGATACGCCATAAGGAAGATATTCGTGCGAAAAGAATGAGAAGGTATTGTTTGAAATTGAAGGAGATACTCTAAAAGACTAAAACAGATGGGGTTTATTAGGTTTCACCAAACTAGACGGGTGCCCCACTTGAAATGATAATAAAAGGGTGCGATGCCAATGCGAATGACCAGACGAAAATAAATACTAAATGCAGCGAAAATGTTACATGTGAGGAGAGCATGGGGCAATAGGAATACGCCAGGAAAGACTCATGGCTATCAGAACCAGCTCCATCAGAGACAACTCTGGGACATTATCAACCTAACTTCCGGTAGAGCTTATATCATTTATTGCTCCGCAGTTTAAGCGTGTATTGCAGTGCGAGAGTAGTAATAGGATGGGCAACTATTCTGGGAACAAGGTACTCGATGTTGGCATCCCTTTTTATTTTATTTTTTTCTTTCAATCCACAAAACGCCCCTGCATGAACTTCTGGATACCGCGCCATAACTTTTTGAAACACCTAATGGATATCTTATGTCACCTTAAAGAACCTTTTCCAGCAAACATGCCCAAGCCATCAACAAGAAAATACAAAACTATCAATGGCGTTAATACATGTTTCCCCCCCCCCGCTGGCCAATTTTTGAACAGCCAGTTCAACGATTTTGAGCCATAACTTGGCTGTGGAACATTATTGCGCCTTAAAATAGTAATCGACTGGATGTGCCGTTTATGCATTTTTGTCGTCTGTGTTTTTGAACCATGGACAGAATATCAATCTAAGCACTTTGATATAAATCTAAACAAGCCACCCAAATATCAGATGATCTCAAAGTCGCTCTACGCCTATGTTACATGCCAGAAACAATAGTACTTACTTGATGGCGGAACGGGCATTTATTCCAAAGTATATCATTTGAAATAGTAATTCTTTGAATTGAAGATAGTAAGGTTTAGGAGTTTGGTTCACCTTGGTAAAGCGGCTTTCAGAGACGTTTATTTGCCGCGAACATATTTCACAGATTCACTATAATTCCATTTCAACTTTTGGCAATGATAAGGTTGGCCATTTTGGATCGAATTCAACAAACCGTTTGCATCCTTTATTCAAACTTTGGACTGTGAGTGATCGCATATTCATATAGAGAGACAACCTTAAACAAAAAAGAGTTGTGAACCGTATTACTCTATATTAATGTGTTTTGCATCTAGTATTAATTGCATTTACTAATAAACCTATCTTAAATTTAAATTAAACTACAATAAACTCTATAAATTGAGAGTTGTATATCCAAAATAAAAAGTTAGGTGACTCATCTCTTGTCCAAAAAATAACAAATCATCTTGCGGTGAATATGTCCCTTTATAGCAAAAATTCTCACACCGGTAAGAAATTTTTGTTAATTTGAAGGGATGTATGGTTAAATGGTAACGAACCAAGAGTGTTTTTTGTGTAAGATATTATATTATATGAGTTTCACAAGCCAGGTATTTTAAAGCACCGAAAATCACAGATCCTTAAACTGTTCCATAATAAGTACTCGATTACAATGGCACTATAACTGTGGAATAGACACATAAAGGCCTGACCACTTCCTTGTATTTATTTTTTCATGTGAAGTTCACGTTACTCAACAATATGCAGGAGAACCCTAAAAAACATAATTTGAAATGTTCGTTTTAGAGCAGGAAGATCTTATTATTAACTCAAAAAACACTTGGTTGTGGTACCCGTTCAATGATCATTTCGATGGCAATCAAGTAAAAGAGGTTTTTGCACAATTAATCACTGAATCTTATATCCAGCAATTGTATATCTTATGTTATCATTTGTTTACTGTATTTTATTATATATCATAGATAAAATAGAAGTAGATAACCACTAACTAAAATCAAAAAAATATTACTTTCATAAAGTGGGAAGTGCAACAATCATGTTGGAAGTGTCCCACAGCTATTCGCAACAGTAAACTTATTTCTCATAACCCACCTCACCAAAAAATAACCACTCACAATCTAAAATCACAATTTCTTTTCCTGAATGTGACAAGGTAATAAATTATCATCTTCATATCCAGGTTTTTAGAGGATTGAG
Source organism: Moricandia arvensis (assembly GCA_905132765.1). Classification (NCBI taxonomy): domain Eukaryota; kingdom Viridiplantae; phylum Streptophyta; class Magnoliopsida; order Brassicales; family Brassicaceae; genus Moricandia; species Moricandia arvensis. The sequence goes on from CAJHQP010009556.1 coordinate 3,665, forward strand.
CCCGTCCTACATTGGTTTTGGGGTTTAAGAACAAGGCATTACTCTCTCCTATGGTACTAGTCACTAGGCATATTTAATCAGAGTTTCACAGTGAGGCCCTTCAACATAAAGGAAATAAAAACACATTCAACATAGCAAGGTAATAGAAGTAGTATCTTAGGATCTTCCTAGTTACATAAACACTCATACAAAGCAACCAGAAGCAGAATCTAGATACCAAGATTAAACCTCTCCCCAGACAAACCTCCAGGGCAAACGCTTAGGCAAGATTAGAAACTGCAATTGGTTGCACAACGACAGTTTTTTGAGAGAGACAAACCATAACATCATACGATAGCTAACTGCCGTGTGGAAGTTTCAATATGACAACATCAGATTACAGTAGGTCCGTGTCAAGAAGTCACACCATACAAATACCATCACGTTATTCGATTCATTCAATAAACAGGGCAGCATCAGCAGCACACCATGGTGAACTATCGTTGAAGAGAATCATAGCTGATGCCCAACACAAAGCTAGCACTCAACGCTATTAGGTACCGCATGATAGGCCTTTTTTAGGAGCGAATAGAGGCTGGAACCGCATACGAGGCACAAAGAAGCCACAAAACACCCACAGCCAACACAATCTCAGCCACTTAGCATACATGATGATCGATTCTGGCAGGTAACCACGTTCCTTATCACACAAAGAGAGACAAGAGCCCCTCCACTAAGCTACAGTTCAAGATATATATATATAGATGTGGAAAATCCGATATACATCGACTTGACACTGTATAAAACAATTTATATACACAATAAGAAACGACCAAGTCAGCACGATGGAAGATTTTGACTTCGAGACCAAATTTTTCATTCTAAATTCAACCATAAAAAACCTCATAACTCTCAGCCTATGTTGCTGTATCGAAAGAACAACAGAATATTTTAACAACCTCGTTACTCACGGCATAATACGATCTTGTCACCATTAGTGGTGCATCGATGGACGGAGTGAATCGCTAACAGAATCAGTGGCTTGTAAGATAGATCGACCAAGAAAAGTAGATATTAGGATTCACATAGAATAAGCCCAAACTTACAATCAATGGTTGAATTGATCAACAAAGAAGATAGAAAGCATTGATCAACCTGAGTGCGACCATAAAGTCAGGCTTAATCCAACAAGGTAAGAAGAAACCCACAGTTCACTATATATCAGAGAAACCATAACAGAAAGACCAAAGTCCTGAATATGTGCAGATGACATAATAGATGACAGTTTTTCATTCAGTAATTCAGATACAAGAACACATGCTGAAAGGTATGATCTGAGTGTCACTAGAGAATATGGGGAAACTCAAAGAGGAGGCAAAAGATCACCAAACATCAACGCAGAGAACAATGAAAAAGGAGCACTCATTGGATAGCTTTGGCAAAGATCTTGTATTAAAATTTCCTCTCAAGATTTTTTTTTGATGAAGCTTAATTATAATCATACATATTGTGGATGTTTTTCAGGAAACAAGGGAGACCACAGCATCGCATATAAGATATAGAAGAGTTACAAGTTCCAATGCACTGCGTAGAGAACGATTTGTCAAGTTCCCAGAAAGGACGCGACCTGTCTGAGAACTACGAAAAAGTGGGTCTGGAAACCTCTTAGATAGAGATATATTTTTACATGCTTCATACAAACGGAAAAAATATCAAAACAGACAGCCCGACTTAACTTTGTGACACTGGAATCATTTAGATCCCGAGCATCTAATTCCAAAGTATATGAGCAGAGGATTGCTGGCGCTGACAGTGGACGAAACCCTCCATGATTAAATTTCATATTCGTAGACTGCCTCAACCGTCGCAGTAGAACTCAAGAGGGATGGTAAAGATAGATGTTCCTTAATCACAACGTGCAGATCAAACCAATACCTTAGTTCAAAAACATAGACTATCCCATCGATCTGGAATCAGGCGGAATATATTAGGAGCACGACACTCTTCGAACTTATCTTTCGCATAACTTACAATACGGACCTTGGGATAGAGACATCCATCTTATGACAAGGCCATTTGGGGAACTTATATGCATTATGAAGTTATCAGAGCTAGTATCTAATCTATCGTGTGCATTGATCTCAAAAATGATTTTGTTTAATGAACAGGCCTGTTTAGAGAAGTAATTGACAAGCTACTACTCTGATTGAATTGTTGTATGGTGCTGTAGTAAGACGTCTTGTAGTGCACACATGATTCCGTGTATTACGTTAAGTCAATGAGAATCGTAAGAAGGAGCATACCGTCGTTGCATCGATGACTCTACCGAAAGCATTAAAAAGTTCAAACTTCCTCCACGACCATCGTATCGTATTCTGTGTGTTGCAATTCTGAATCTGAATAGTCGATCGTCCTCCACCTCTTATATATCGATCGATAATTTCTCACTCCTCTTCAGAATCAATCAACATCTACCATCGCGACTATCAATTACTAAAGCGCTAGCCTTCACTCTCGAGTATGGTAGCTATTTCTTTACGAGAATAGAAGTGATAATGGCTTGAACACCTCGAGGGATTGCTATGGACGAGGCTGGTGTTTTTAATATTTTCCTATCAACTCGTAAAATCGACATCGATCGACCGTTATACACATAACCATCGATCAATATTAGGAATGAAAGCAGAGACCGAAATAGATTCTAGCAGCAGAACGAGAAAGGAATATGGTTATTCAAAGAGATGAGGTTCCGTATTATGAGAGATCCATATGGTCATCGCAAGAGATATGAATGGAAAAATTCTACATGTCGCCGAAGGAGATGTGGCAGATATACTTGCGATGGCCAATGGATTGGAACCTTTTGTAGCCACCAGTCTAATTATCGAGCATCGATTGATGGTCACCATTACACAAATCGATCGACACCCATCAGACTTACCAAGATACAGTGAAGCTTACAAAGAATACGATGCAGATTACAGAGAGGAAGAACTGACTGAGCTCTCGCATCCTACAACTTGAAGAAGCTGTCTGGGTAACTGAATGTGAAAGCAGATAACAGAGCATCGATCGACGAAATACTCTCTGGCCAACAAACGACACCAAACGCAAACCAGAACCAGAACCAAGAACAGAAGATGCAAATAATGGTTATCTCAGACAGATAAGTTTGGAATTTTTATATCCCCAGAAGGACGTGTAAACGCATCGATCAAAAGCGAGGAACAGAAGAATGTGCAAAAACATCAAAAATCGATCGACGACCAGGCAGTCTTGCATCGATCATCACCACTATTTCAGGCGTAAACCAGTTTTGTACTCTGATCCGTTTGGTCAGGAAGTCCACAATCAGTCGATTGGATAACCCACTACTGATAGACGGTCGCGTGGAGCATGGACAGAGCTTATAACGCCAATGGCTAGAAGAATTTTCCACTGGGAAAGAAAGACGTGTATCGCATCTACAGAGATGAGAAGGGCAATGCACGAGCTACAGACGGAAGAGTTGTTAATGTGCAAGAAGAAGATATCATGGCAGCTCTAGAAATAGCTAATATGTTTGAATACATCTACATATGTTTACCTGAACATGCAGCAAAGATCACAATGTCTATGAGAAGCAGGAAACATACAGCAGAGCATAGATTGATGATATCATGCATGATATCTACAAAGCAATAGAGATGTCAATGGATGATTTCTACAAGAGGCTTGATGATGTCTATAATCCTATAGACAAGTGCATCTCTAGTTTGACTACATGCATGGATCAGATGAAACATATTTGGATACTATTCAAAGACAGCGTGTGATTGGAGCAAAGAGAGTGACATCGATCGACGACAACATCACACCATCGATCGATGCTCAATCCGACAGACAGAAGTCCCACGGCAGAAGAACAACTAGAGGAGAGGTTCAATGAGATTTATTTTTCTCAAAGCATGATGAAGGAAGATATTTCTCAGAAATTGGAGGATATATACGAGACTACAGCTGCTAGACTTAGAATGCTACAACGCAATATTGAGAATATACAAAGGATAATGCCATTCAATGGAGGTTACAAAGGAGATCATAAAGAATGAGAAAGCCAGAGGAGATGAAGCAATGAGAGGCTTCGTCACTACATGGTTTTCGAAGAGCAAAGAAGATGTAGACACTTGTTTTCCAAGTGTTGATCCACCTCCATTCTAGTCAAAAAGTTCAATACGTTGAGCTTAAGACCAAGCACTGAGGGGAGGCAGCCCACTGTTTAGTAAGTTTTTAGTTAGTATTTACTTATACTACTATTTATTTCGAGTTATATTTTATTTTTACAGACTATTTGAGTCCACCATCGATCGACCACACCTGCCTACCATCGATCGACGCTCTCTTACAAAGAGAGGTATTGAGTTTTATATTTAATTTATTTACTTATGATTTAATTTTCCGAACCAATCCGGGGCAGATTACACTGGGACAGTGTAATTTAATTCTGGGAGAGGTTCACTAACGCTATTTATTTGTTATTGACTTTTATTATATATAAGTTTTTCAAAAAGTGTTATTGAGTCAAGAAGGGGACTATGATCAAGATTTATTATTGGCTAACCACACTCTAGGACCATTCTGAGAAGGTTGTTTGCAGAGATTACTAGAGATACCAAAGTGGATCATCCTGCCACTATATCACACTTGTTTATTAAGTTTGAAGGAACCATAGCTGATTTCCAACACTAATTCTGACATTATTTGCTTGCTTTGGGATTTGGTATACACTAGATTGGAATCCTTCTACAAGTTTGGAAGGTAAAAGTCTGTGTACTTCTGATTCCCCTCTCTCTCCCCTTCAGATTAAAAAAGGAATCGAACAAGATTTGGTGGATGCAACCATTAAAGCTTGATTCATATGATCTTAGAAAGAGGTAAAGGTCAAAAAGAAGTGAACAGGATCTGTTGGCTACAACCATTAAAGCTTGATTCATGGAAGCCTATCCAAATATCTTAGTCAATTAAATAAATAAAATGATACCCTCAAAAGAAGGGAGACATTGACTGAGAAGAAGTGAGAAGAGAGAGAGGAAAGGGATCAAAGAAGACTACATGTGTGTTAAGATACTTGCAGAGGTAAGAGTCCATATGTCCTTTGATCGATACTCCCAAGGTAAAGCATGCGCTTTTATTTTTTTGCAAAGAAATGAAATCAATAGAGGGGCGAGTCAGACTAGTATTCTCTAAGTTGTTCATAGAATGGATTTGGTTTTTATACAAGGATATAGTATATAAAGTTTCTCTGTGATTGACTTGTTAGGATGTGGATGCAATAAAGAAGGGTGACAGTTATACTTAGACATTATGTGAGTCTTCGTTTTACAAAACATTTTTCACAAGCTTGTTTGCTTGCGCACAAGCAAAAGGTTAAGTCTGGGAGAGTTGATATAGCCTATTTATTACCGGTTTTAGGTCATGTGTGTCTATGCTATGTTTTGAGGTATTTAAAGGTCCATGTACGTTTTTGAGATATATGGAGATACATCGAACTTTTGGAGCATTTAGAGGAGAATAATTCTTAGCTGATCATTGAGAGAGTCGAAGTACAAGACTATCTTCGATCGACGACACAACCTTGGCGTCGACCGATGTTACATGACCAAGATCAATCTATGCTGCACACTTGCCATCGATCGGTAACCAATTCGCAGACAGCCAATTAAAAGCCCAAGTTAGAGACAAGACACAAGATTACAAGATTATCCCTGGACGAGTTTTGACCTAGATTTTAGGGTTTTATTTTTATAGTTTATGTATGACGACAAGAAAAGTGGTGCAAAGGTGTGCAGAAAGAGTGCGTGTGCACCAACATTCCATTATAGTTTTAGAGTTTTTAGGGGAGAAATTCACAACTCCATAGGGACACTTGTATTGGAACCCCAATATTTTATGTATGCATTACATTCAGACTATTGTTCTTACTTTAATTATGTCTGAGTAGTTATCAACTAGATTTAGGGTTGAATGATAGAAATCATGGATTAGCCCATAAAGTAGGATATCTAGCTCAAGTTAATATCCATCAATTGAGTTTTGCTTTTATTCTTGCATTCTAGAGTAGCTAACTAGGATCTTGAAAGTAGGATAAAGACGACTACGAGAGTAGGTTCTGTGCCAGAATAGACTCCATTGAACAAGTTTGTTAGGCGCACGTGGGAGCTGGACTAATTAGCTTGGTGAACACATCAAATCTCGTTCACACTTCTTTCTGATTTCACCATCGATCGACATCAGGCCTTAGTCGTAGATCGATGGTCTTTCCTTTTTCTCGCATACGAGAGTTGGAGTTAAAAGGGTCTGAATAGTTAATATTTGAGTTCTAGAATATTTACATATATGTGCTTCATATTCTTTATAATCCATTAAAATAGAAACCCTAGATCTAGCATATTTACATTTGCATCTAGTTAGTCTATTATCATATTTCCATATTTTACATTATTAGCATATTTCCATATTGCATCTACACCTTCTAATAAGGAATATATCCTTAAACTTATTATTGACTACCAATATAGTATTTAGCAATAAGAAATATATTGTGTGTCATTGCTCTCTGTGGATTCGATCCCTAAGTACTACACCTGATCTCTCTTGGCAAGAAAATTGTTTTGTGTGTTAGGATTAGGGGTTAACTTGATAGTTAATTGTTTAGGATATTTATACCCTGCTAGAACAATAAACACATCATGTCAGCAATGATAAGGCCTGGCCATTTTTCAGACCCGAATTCAACCGTTTTGAGCCTCAAACTGGCTGTAAAATGTATAGACCTTAACAAAGTTGCGAACCGTTCATTATGCTTTTTCGTTGTGTTTTTGATCAATATCCACACACTTTAATAAAGTAAAAATGCTAACTAATCACGTGGGTCCCATGCAAATTCATTTGAATTTTCCGATTTGAAGGATATAAAGAATCGTGAGACATGTACTATAGGGTGCGATCATACAAGAACTAATGCACCCTATCCCATCAGAACTCTGCATCTAAGTGTGCTTGGGAGAGAGTAGTACTAGGATGGGTGACATCCCGGGAAGTCCTCGTGTTGCATCCCTTTTAATTTAAATTTTTATGAAATCCAAAACGACTGTGAACTTGGAAACCCCATAACTTTTGAACCGTGAGGAACTACGTCGCCTATAGAACCTTTTCGGAAACGCCAGTAAACCATCAATGGCTGTGATATGGTCTGGCCAATTTTAGGACCCAAATTCAACAGTTTTGAACATCAAACTGGCTGTGGAACGTTTTTGGGCCTTAAAAAGTTGTGAACCCGTCTTTATGCATTTTGGCATCGTGTTTTTGATTAATATCCTTGCACTTTTATAAAGTGGATCTACCTACAAACCACGCGGGTCCCATGCAAATTCACCGGAATTTTCCGAATTGATGGATATAGGGTTTAGTTTTTGGGGTTTATGGTTTACGGTTTAGGGAAATGCCACAAAACATCAATGGCACTGATAAGGCCTGACTATTTTCCGGGATGTCCCATGTAGTATAAAGTGTTATTATACCAGAACTAATGCACCGTATCCCATCAGAACTCCACATTTAAGCGTGCTTGGGCAAGATTAGTACTAGGATGGGTGACATTCCGGGATATCCTCGTGTTGCATCCCTTTATATTTTTATTTTTTGAAATCCAAATTGCCTGTGAACTTGGAAACCACAAAACTTTTGAACCGTGAGGAACTACATAACCTATAGAACCTTTTCTGAAACACCACAAAACCATCAATGGCAGTGATATGGCATGGCCAAATTTTGGACACAAATTCAACCGTTTGGAGCCTTAAACTGGCTGTGGAACGTTTTGGGCGTTAAAATAGTTTCGAACCTTTCTTTATGCATTTTGTCTTCGTGTTTTGGATACATATCCACGCAATTTGAAAAAGGAGAACTGCCAACAAATCATGTGGGTCCCACGCAAATTCTTTGAAATTTTGAATTGAAGGACATAGGATTTAGGGTTTGGGGTTTAGGGAAATGTCACAAAACAATCAATGGCACTGATAAGGCCTGGCCATTTTTCGGAACCAAATTCAACCGTTTGAGCTTCAAACTGGCTGTGGAACATTTTGGGCGTTAAAATAGTTTCGAACCTTTCTTTATGCATTTTGTCTTCGTGTTTTGGATACATATCCACGCAATTTGAAAAAGGAGAACTGCCAACAAATCATGTGGGTCCCACGCAAATTCTTTGAAATTTTGAATTGAAGGACATAGGATTTAGGGTTTGGGGTTTAGGGAAATGTCACAAAACAATCAATGGCATTGATAAGGCCTGGCCATTTTTCGGAACCAAATTCAACCGTTTTGAGCCTCAAACTGGCTGTGGAACATTTTGGGCCTTAAAAAAGTTGTGAACCGGTCTATATGCGTTTTGTCATCTTGTTTTTGATTAATATCCACGCACTAAAGTGAATCTGCCAAAAAATCATTAGGTCCCATGCAAATTCACCAAAATTTTCTGAATTAAAGGATATAAGGTTTAGCGATTGGGGTTTATTGTTTTAGGGTTTAGGGAAATGCCACAAAACCATCAATCGCAGTGATAAATCCTAACCATTTTTCAGAACTGAATTCAACCGTTTTGAGCGTTAAACTGGTTGTGGAACGTTTTGGGCCTTAAAAAGTTGCGAACCGGTCTTTATGTGGTTTTGTCGTCGTGTTTTCGATTAATATCCATGCACTTTCATAAAGTGGAACTGGCAACAAAACATGTGGGTCCCACACGAATTCATCTGAATTTTCCGACTTGAAGGATATAATTATTAGGGTTTAGGGAAAGGCCACAAAACCATCAATGCCAATGATAAGGTCTGGCCATTTTACGGACCCGAATTCAACCGTTTTGAGCGTCAAACTGGTTGTGGGACGATTTGGGTCTTAAAAACATTAGGACCGGTCATTCTGTGTTTTGTCGTTGTGTTTTCAATCAATATCCGCACACTTTCATATAAAGGAAAAATGCCAACAAATCATGCAGGTCCCACGTAAATTCACCCTAAATTTTCGAATTAAAGTATATAAGGTATAGGGTTTAGAGTTTAGGGATTAAGGTTTAGGATTTAAGGATATGATTTTAGGGTTTAAGGTTTAGGGAAACACCACAAAACCATCAAAGGAAGTGATAAGGCCTAGCCATTTTTCGGACCCGATTCAACGTTTTGACCCTCAAAATGGTTCTGGAACATTTTTGGCCTTAAAATAGTTGCGAACCGGTCTATATGTATTGTGTCGTCGTGTTTTTGATCAATATCCATGCACTTTAATGAACTAAAAATGCTAACGAATCATGCGGATCCCATGCAAATTCTCCCGAATTTTCTGAATAGAAGGATATAGGGTTTGGGGTTTACGGTTTAGGTTTGGGGGAAATGCCACAAAACCTTCAATGCAAGTGATAAGGCCTGACCATTTTTCAGACCCGAGTTCAACCAATTTGAGCCTTAAACTGGTTGTGGAACGTTTTGGGCCTTAAAAGTTGTGAACCGGTCTATGCGTTTTGTAGTCGTATTTTTGATAAATTTCTACACACTTTCAAAAGTAGAAGTGCCAATAAATCATTTGGTTCCCCCACAAGTTCACCCCAATTTTCTGAATTGAAGGATATAAGGTTTAGGGTTTAAGGTTTAGGGTTTGGTGTTAGGGTTTAGGGTTTAGGGTTTAATGTTTAGGGAAACGCAATTAAACCATCAATGGCAATAAAAGGCATGGCCATTTTTTTTACCCGAATTCAACCGTTTTCAGCCTCAAACAGGATGTGAAACGTTTTGGACCATAACAAAGTTGCGAACCGGTCATTATGTGTCCCTTTTAATTTTTATTTTTATAAATACAAAACGCTTGTGAACTTGGAAACCCCATAACTTTTGAACCGTGAGGAACTACGTCGCAATAACACCTTTTCAGAAATGCCACAAAACCATCAACGCAGTGATATGGCCTGGCCATTTTTCGGACCCGAATTCAACCATTTTGACCCTCAAACTGGCGCTGGGACGTTTTGGGCCTTAAAATAGTTCTGAACTGGTCTTTATGCAATGTGTCGTCGTGTTTTTGATCAATATCCACACACTTTTATTAATTAAAAATGCCAACGAATCTTGCGGGTCCCATACAAATTCACCTGAATTTTCCGAATTGAAGGATATATGGTATAGGTTTTTGTGTTTATGGTTTAGGGTTTAGGGAAATGCCACAAAACCCAACAAAGGAAGTGATAAGGCCTGGCAATTTTTTGGTCCCGAATTAAACCGTTTTGAGACTCAAACTGGCTGTGGAACATTTTGGGCCTTTAAAAAGTTGTGAATGTATGCGTTTTTCGTCGTGTTTTTGATACATATCCACGGATCTTGAAAAAATTGGAACAGCCAACAAATCATGCGGGTCCCACGCAAATTCATTGAAATTTTGAATGGAATGATATATGGTTTAGGTTTTGGGGTACATGTATATGGTTTGGGGTTGAGTGAAATGGCACAAAACCATCAATGGAAGTGATAAGGCATGGCCATTTTTTAGAATCGAATTCAACGGTTTTGTGCCTCAAACTGAATGTTCTATGTTTTGGACCTTATGAAAGTTGTGAACCGGTCTTTATGCAATTTTTCATCGTGTTTCAATTAATATCCACGCACTTTCATAAAGTGGATCTGCCATCAAATTATGGCTGTCCCATGCAAATTCACTGGATTTTCCGAATTGAAGGATATAGGGTTTGGGGTTTATGTTTTAGGGTTTAGGGAAATGCCACAAAACAATCAATGACAATGGTAAGGCCTGACTATTTTTCAGACCCGAATTCAACCGTTTTGAGCCTTAAACTGGTTGTGGAACGTTTTGGGTATTAAAAAGTTGTGAACCGGTCTTTATGCGTTTGGTCTTTATGTTTTTGACAAATATCCACACACTTTCATAAAGTAGATGTGCCAACAAATCATTTGCGTCCCACATAAATTCATCCAAATTTTACAAATTGAAGGATATAAGGTTTAGGGTTTAGGTTTTGGGTTTAGGGTTTAGGATTTAGGGATTAGGGTTTAGGTAAATGCCAAAGAAACATCAATGGCAGTGATAAGGCCTAGCCATTTTTCAGAACCGAATTCAACCGTTTTGAGCCTCAAAGTGGCTATGTAACGTTTTTGGCCTTACAATAATTGCGAATCGATCATTATGCATAGTGTCGTCGTGTTTTCAATCAATATCCAAGAACTTTCATAAAGTATAAACGCCAAAAAATCATGCGGATCCGACGCAAATTCACCCAAATTTTCTTAATTGACGGATATAGGGTTTATGGTTTAGGCTATAGGGTTTGGGGAGACGCCACAAAACCTTCAATTGAAGTGATAAGGCCTCGCCATTTTTCAGCCCAGATTTCAACAGTTTTGAGCCTCAATCTGGCTGTGGAACGTTTTGGACCTTAACAAAGTTGTGAACCGGTCATTATGCGTTTTGTCGTTGTGTTTTCGATCAATGTCCATGCACTATTATAAAGTAAAATTTTCCAATGAATCTTGAGGGTCCCATTCAAATCATCTGAATTTTTCCGAATTGAAGGATATAATAATCGCGAGACAAGTACTATAGGGTGCGATCATAACAGCACTAATGCACCATATCCCAACAGAACTCCTCAGTTAAGCGTGCTTGGGCGAGAGTAGTACTAGGATAGGTGACATCCCAGGAAGTCCACGTGTTGCATCCCTTTTTATTTTTATTTTTTAAAATCCAAAACGCATGTGAACTTGGAAACCCCATAACTTTTGAACCGTGAGGAACTACGTCGCCTATATCAAGTTTTCGGAAACGCCGCAAAAAAATCAATGGCAGTGATTGGGGCTGGCCATATTTCGGACCCGAATTCAACTGTTTTGAGCCTCAAACTGGCTGTAGAATGTTTTGGGCCTTAAAATAGTTACGAACCGGTCTTTATGAATTGTGTCTACGTGTTTTTTTATCAATATCCACACACTTTTACAAATTAAAAATGCCAACGAATCATGCGGGCCCCATTCAAATTCACCCTAATTTCTTAATTGAAGGATATAAGGTTTATGGTTTAGGGTTTAGGGAAATTCCACAAAACCATCAATGGCAGTGATAAAGCCAGGCCTATTTCCAGACCCGAATTCAATCGTTTTGAGCCTCAAACTGGTTGTGGAACGTTTTTGGCCATACAAACTGGTTGTGGAACGTTCCCATGCAAATTCATCGGAATTGGAAGATATAAAGAATCGCGAGACATGTACTATAGGGTACGATCATACCAGCACTAATGCACCGGATTCTATCAGAACTCTGCAGTTAAGCGTGCTTGGGCGAGAGTATTACAAGGATGGGTGACATCCCGGGAAGTCCTCGTGTTGCACCCCTTTTATATTTAATTTTAAAATCCAAAACGCTTGTGAACTTGGAAACCCCATAACTTTTGAACCAGGAGGAACTATGTCGTCTATAGCACGTTTTCGAAAATGCCACAAAAATATCAATGGAAGTTATAAGGCCTGGCATTTTTTGGACCCAATTTCAACCGTCTTGAGCCTCAAACTGGCATGGAACATTTTGGACCTTAACAAAGTTGCAAACCGGTCATTATGTGTTTTGTCGTTGTGTGTTCGATCAATATACACGCACTATATAAAGTAAAAACGCCAAAGAATCATGAGGTTCCCATGCAAATTCATCTGAATTGGAGTATATAAAGAATCGTGAGACATGTACTATAGGGTGCGATCATACCAGCACTAATGCACTGGATTATATCAGAACTCTGCAGTTAAGCGTGCTTGGGCGAGAGTATTACTAGGATGGGTGACATCCCGGGAAATCCTCGTATTGCATCCCCTTTTATGTTTAATTTTTAAAATCCAAAACGCATGTGAATTTGGAAACCATCAATGGCAGTGATAAGGCCTTGCCATTTTTGAATCCGAATTCAACCGTTTCGAGCCTCAAACTGGCTGTGGACTTTTTTGGGCCTAAAAATAGTTGCGAACCGTAGTATATGCATTCTTTCTACGTGTTTTTGATCAGTATCCACGCACTTTTACAAATTAAAAATGACAACGAATCATTCTGCTCCCATGCAAATTCACCTGAATTTTCCGAATATAAGCGTATAGGGTTTAGGGTTTGGGGTTTATGGTTTAAGGTTTAGGGAAACGCCACAAAACCATCAATGGCAGTAATAAGGCCAGGCCAATTTTTGGACCCGAAATCAATCGTTTTGAGCCTCAAACTGCCTGTAGAACGTTTTGGGCAGGCCTTAAGAAATTGTGAACCGGTCTTTATGCGTTTTGTCATCGTGTTTTCGATTAATATCCACACACTTTCTTAAAGTGCATCTGCAAAAACCATACGGGTCCAACGAAAATTTAATTAAATTTGCAATTGAAGGATATAGGGTTTAGGATTGAGGGTTTGGGGTTTAGGATTTAGGGAAAGGCCAAAAAACCATCAATGGCAGTGATAAGACCTTGCTGGGAATAAGCTCAGCTAGATGGGAGTGGTGCAGCTCTGGGAAGCTCACCGAAGTGGAGGTAAGCTCCAGTAGCTGGATTTCTTGCTCACCCATATGGGACAGCTAGTAACCAGCTCATCTCAGCTAGGTGGAGCGTTCGGACATGGATGATGGGCTCGGGTCATGGGCGGTTATGGGTCCGGGATTGGTGGTCCATGGTGCCGAGGTGTATGAGATGGTGGAAAATGGGTCAGGCACGTGGGTAAGCATGGTGGGCTTGGAATCGATCAGCCCACATGATAACAGAACGGTTGGGGGTTGGTTATTAGTCGAAAGGATGGGCATAAACAGTTGGCACTGGCCCGTTCCGCCAACTGCATACGCATGTTCGCCCAAGGGGACGGTTACCAAGTCCCACCCTATAAATATAGGTACTCTGGTATAGAAAATAATACCATTTCAGAGAGGAAAAACTGTGGAGAAATTGAGAGAAGTAATCGGGAAAGAAAGAGGGTGTGGACGGTCAAGAAACTGATCTTTGGTGGTATCTATCCGTTCGGGTGTAGAGACTGATCGTGTGTAGGAGAAATCGTGTAAAGATGGTGAACAAGCAAAGGATAAATTTATGGAGAAGGGCGTGAGTAGTGTGATCCACACCATCCATCGTTAGCCGTGGTGGAATTTTCGTGTGAGCGTGGGACGGTTTGGGACGGTTACATTCATCTACTCTCTTTGCTTGCTTGATTGCTTTCTTGTATTCATATGCGGTCAAGTGGGATGCTCTTATATGTGGGAATAGGAACCAAGGCCTTTGGCCGGTTCGTTAGTGATTTCCAACCACTGGTTGGATTTTTTATGGGACCGGATTGCCGGTGATCATAACCGTTGGATTTAGTCTTGTAGAGGAATTCTTCTGAGTTTAATTATATATATATGTAGATGCTGACTGATCTAGATAGGAATCTAGACAGATCTAAATGTTAAGATATTGGAATAGATAAGTTCTAGGAAATAAATAAAGGAACCAAACCATGCATGTATAGGATGGATTGTCAGGTTATCGGTTATAGGTACTTATGTCATTGTTATGGTTGTATGGTTTCAGGATCTAACAAGGAGCGTGATAAGGCTAACGATCTGTGAAGACCTTGGCCGTGATGGATGTGTGATGATAGGATTGAATGAAATTTCCGAACTTATGTTAGTCTAATGTGCAAATGAACCTATGTATACAATGAATGTTTTCTTTCTATCTATCTGGTTAATTATCATAAATTAGATGAACCTCAAGTGGCTTAGAAATAACTTAGGAATAATTGAATATACATGAATAGAATAACTTAGATGTATAGATAAGATTACGGACTGGTTGGATTGAGGAATCCAGGTTCGGGTTTTACTAAAAAAGTTGTAATCGGTCATTATACGTTTTGTCGTCGTGTTTTCGACATATATCCACATACTTTCATAAAGTGAAATGCCAATAAATCATGTGTGTCCCACAAAAATTCACTCCAATTTTCTGAATTAAAGGATATAAGGTTTGGGGTTTACGGTTTAGGGTTAAGGTTTCAGGGAAATGCCACAAAACCATCAATAGTGATAAGGCCTGGCTATTTATCGGATTTGAATTCAACCGTTTTGAGTCTCAAAGTGGCTATGGAACTTTTTGGGCCTTAAAATAGTTGTGAATCGGTCTTTATGAATTGTGTCGTCTTGTTTTCGATCAATATCCACGAACTTTCATAAAGTATAAATGCCAACAAATCATGCGGATCTAACGTAAATTCATCCAATTTTTTTGAATTGAAGGATATAAAGAGTCGCGAGACATGTACTATAGGGTGCGATCATACCACCACTAATTCACTATATCCCATTAGAACTCCGCATTTAAGCCTACTGGGGTGAGAGTAGTACTAGGATGGGTGACATCCCGGGAAGTTTCTGTTGATTCCCTTTTTATTTTTATTTTTTTAATCGAAAATGGCTGGGAACTTCGAGACCCCATAACTTTTGAACCATGAGGAACTTCATCGCCTATAGCACATTTTCGGAAACTTTACAAAACCATCAATGGCAGTGATATAGCCTGGCCATTTTTCAGACCCGAATTCAATAGTTTTGAGCCTTAAACTGGCTGTGAAACGTTTTGGGCCTTAAAATAGTTCCGAATCGGTCTTTATGCATTGTGTCATCGTGCTTTGGATCAATATCCAAAAATTTTATAAAATAAAAATGCCAACAAATCATGCGGGTCCCATGCAAATTCACCCGAATTTTCCGAAATGAAGGATATATGGTTTAGGGTTTGGGGTTTGTGTAGGGTTTTGTGAAATGCCACATTTGTTTTGAGCCTCAAACTAGCTTTGGAACGTTTTAGGCTTAAAAGAGTTGTAAACCACACTTTGAAAAAATGGAACTGCCAACATATCATGTGGGTCCCACGAAAATTCATTGAATTTGAATTGAAAGATATAGGGTTTGAGGTAAGGGTTTAGGGTTTAGGAAAATGGCTCAAAACCATCAATGGCAATGATAAGCCCTGGCCATTTTTTGGAACCGAATTCAACCGTTTTGAGCCTCAAATTGGCTGTGGAACGTTTTGGGCCTTAAAAAAGTTGTGAATCGATGTTTATGGGTTTTTTTTCATCGTGTTTTCGATTAATATCCACTCACTTCCATAAAAGTGGATCTGCCAACAAATCATGCAGGTGCCATGCAAATTCACCATAATTTTGCAAATTGAAGGATATAAGATTTTGGGTTTGGGGTTTATGGTGTAGGGTTTAGGGAACTGCCACAAAACCATCAATGGCAGTGATAAGGTCTGACCATTTTTAAGACCCCAATTCAACTGTTTTGAACCGTCAACTGGTTGTGGAACGTTTGGGCCTTATAAAGTTGTGAACCGGTCATTATTCATTTTTTTGTCGTGTTTTTGATAAATATCCACGCACTTTCGTAAAGTAGAAGGGCAAACAAATCATTTGGGTCCCACAAAAGTTCCTCCCAATTTTTGAATTGAACAATATAAGGTTTAGCGTTTAGGTTTTAGGGTTTAGGGTTTAAGGTTTAGGGAAACACCGTAAAACCATCGATGGCAATGATAAGCCCTAACCATTTTTGGACCCGAATTCAACCGTTTTGATCCTTAAACAGGTTGTGGAACGTTTTGGGCCTTAAAATAGTTGTGAATCAGTCTTTGGTTGTGGATTTTTTTGGGTCATACAAAAGTTTCGAACATGTCATTTTGCATTTTCTCTTCTTGTTTTCCATCATCATCCACGCACTTTCATAAAGTAAAAAATGCCAACAAATCACGCGGGTCCCATGCAAATTCACCTAAATTTTTTGAAGTAAAGGATATAGGGTTTAGGGTTTAGGGTTTAGGGTTTAGGGATTAGGGATTACGGTTTGGAGTTTTTGGTTTAGGGTTTAGGGAAAAGCCACAAAACCATCAATGGCATTGATAAGGTCAGGAAATTTTTTGTACACAAATTCAACCATTTTGAGCCTCAAACTAGCTGTGGAACGTTTTTAGACTTAAAAAGTTGTGAACCCGTCTTTATGCGTTTTTTCTCGTGTTTTCAATGAATATCCATGCACTTTCATAAAGTGGAACTACCAACAAATCTTGCGGGTCCCACGCAAATTCACCAAAATTTTCTGAATGGGGGAATATAAGGTTTAAGGTTTATCGAAATGCCACAAAACCATCCGTGGCAATGATAAGACCTGGCCATTTTTTCGGACCCGCATTCAATCATTTTAAGCCTCAAATTGGCTGTGGAACATTTTGGGCATTAAAAAGTGGTGAACCGTTCATTATACGTTTTGTCATCGTTTTTCGATAAATACCCACGCACTTTCATAAAGTAGAAATGCCAACAAATCTTGCGGTTGGCACAAAAATTCACCCAATTTTTTTGAATAATAGGATATAAGGTTTGGTTTAGGGTTTAGGGTTTGGGGTTAAAGGTTTAGGGAAATGCCATAAAACCAGCAGTGGCAGTGGTAAGGCATGGCCGTTTCTGGGACACGAATTCAACCGTTTTGAGCCTCAAACTGGCTGTGGAACGTTTTGGGCCTTAAAAAAAAGTTGTGAACCGGTCTTTATGCGTTTCTTAGTCATGTTTTTCGATAAATATCCACGCACTTTCATAAAGTGGAACTGCCAAAAATCATGCGGGTCCCAAGCAAATTCACCCAAATTTTCTTGATTGAAGGATATAAGGATTAGGGTATAGTGTTTGGGGTTTAGGATTGAAGGAAACTCCAAAAAACCATCAATGCAGTGATAATGCCTGGCCATTTTTCAGACCCAAATTCAAACGTTTTGAGCCTCAAACTGGTTGTGGAAAGTTTTGGACATTAAGAAAGTTGCGAACCGCTCAATATGCATTTTGTCATTGTGTTTTTGATCAAAATCCACGCACTTTTATAAAGCAAAAATGCCAACAAATCATGTGGGTCCCATGCAAATTCATCAGAATTTTCTGAATGAAGGATATAAAGAATAACGAGACATGTTGATGCGCCTCAGTACATGGAACCAGCACCGGAAGTGGATCAGGATGCTCAGATTACCTCAGTTGA
Source organism: Moricandia arvensis (assembly GCA_905132765.1). NCBI lineage: Eukaryota > Viridiplantae > Streptophyta > Magnoliopsida > Brassicales > Brassicaceae > Moricandia > Moricandia arvensis. The sequence goes on from CAJHQP010009556.1 coordinate 21,756, forward strand.
GGTTCACCCATCCGACCAAACCAGGCAGATTGCCTCTTGTCGAGTTTGCATATAATCATTCTGCGCATTATGCTACTAAGTTTTCTCCGTTTGAGATTGTTTATGGTTTCAACCCTATGTCTCCACTTGATCTTTTGCCTTTACCTTTGAGTGAAAGAATTAGTACATATGGGAAAACGAAGTATGAGACCATTCAAAAGTTGCATGAGAAAGTTCTAGCCAACAT
>CAJHQP010009557.1:0-21968 GCA_905132765.1 Moricandia arvensis
CGTCTAACATCTTCCGCTTCCATCCCACTACTCATCTATTGTTTAGTGTTCTTCATGTGTGTAGTATATGTGATATGTTTTGAGTGTCTCGTGTCAGGGACTATGTGTTTTGGGACATCTAGAAAGTGCACTTATTTATTTGACCATTTTGTGGGTGACATCTTTGAAACACATTCTAAGGGATCGTCGCTCTGAAACCGTATCTTCCCTCTCGTAGATGACTATTTGTATGGAGGCTACGTCGAAGATACTGACTAACGACTCTGAAGATAGTACTTTTCTAAAAAGAGAACCAAATAACTTCAACCAAATTAAATCTCTTCTCTTTCTTCTTCCTCGACTGAAATAGTAGCCCCGTTTGGTATCCGCGCGTGCTCCGGCGTCCGGAGGCTCCGGACCCGCGTCTAGTGCGCGTGAGCTCCGACGCCGGAGGCTCTTCTTCCCTCTTCTCCGTTTTCCATTTGCTTCTCCGCCGCCTCGTCCTCCCTCCCGGTTTGCTTGTCACTCTGCATTTGAAACTTTCCTAGAGACGCCTTCGCTGCAGAGAAGTTCTCTCGGTACCGGTCTGAGTCCTTTAGGCTTGGAGTCACGGCGCGGAAGGTGTGGGCGGTGCTTTTGGAGGAGTCAGCGTTTAGGGTTATGAAGGTGGTCCCTTAAACCGTCTCTGGAGATTGGTCGCGCGTGGAGGTGTACATCAAGGTTTCTTCTACAGATATGGACTCCGGTTCTTTGACTCGAGTTTGTGTGCTCTGTGTGGTCTCGGCGGCGATGGCGGTCCCACGCTCTTCCATCGGCGTCTTGGTTAGGCTGGATCTGTTTTTGTCACCGTCATAAGGGTTTTGGAGCTCCCATTAGCTCGATACGAGCTCTTAAGCCTACGGTGGTGGTGCGTGCCTCTGCTTCGGGTGGTGGCTCGTGGAGGAAACATCCGCACAGCATTGGCTTCAGGTCGTCTATGGGCAGCCCATAGTGTTTTTGTGATCTTCCCCTTATCTTGCCATCTCTTCCGGCTGTGTTTCACACGCCTCCTCTGACTTTGTCGACTGGTCCCCGAGGCTTCACTCATGTTCTTACGGTTCAATTGTACCTTTGTCTCTGGCATAATCCAAGGCGTGATAAGCATACTGTTCTTAGGTCTTCTAAGACGGCGATTGGCGAGGGTTCTATAATCTCTTCTGTTCAGCGGGTCTATTGGCTCCGTCGGAGACACCTATCGGAGTTGCGTGCATCCCAGCGCCGTGGAGTTAATTTGGCTTCCATGGTATAGCTGCTTCTCTTTGCTTTTTGTAAGTTATCGAGTGTTCTGTTACTATGGCTGCGACGTTTCTCATTCCCGACTTTACTTGGTGTGGTGGAATAAGGTCCTTGTGTCAGTAGTCCACTATCCGGTTCGCGTACTCATAGATTGCACAGCGGGATTATGATCGGTTTTCGATGGTTTGTGTTTTTAATCCCTTCTCCGATTGCGTGTGTGTGCTTAACGAAGGTGACGGTTATAAGTATTGAGGATATCATTGAAACCCAGATACTCCGAAAGCGACACAGGAACTCCCGGCATCCGAGGTAACGAAGAGAACCTCACTTTCTCATGACTATCGCCTACGGTTGAGAATGAAAATCGATTCCCAAAGTTTACTAAAAACGGAATAGCGGAATGTGCCGGGTTTAGTGGGTGGGCGAAGCGACTTTTGTAATATGTAGATTAGGAGTCTTTTGTTTGAATCAAGCTTGTAACCGAATCTTATTCCCGATTACGGGTTGATTATTAATATATATTTTTTTTAAAGATAGTACTTTTCTACATTGTTAGTTCTTTTTGTAATTGGTAAATGCATATTTATCTACGTATAAGTAGTAAATTATAAGATGTGCACAAAAAAATGTAGTAAATTATAAGCTACTTTGGTTTGTAAAAGTACTATGTCTATGTCGTAATTGTGCAATAATTGTATCAATGAAATGATGAAAGACATACAAAAATTGTAATGATGAGCTACTGGTGAGATGCTAATAATTCGCAAAGATACCTAGATACTTTGGCATTCAATATCACATTCTTTGTTAAACTTGGTTGCTCTGAAACAAACATATGAACTATAATTACTAAGGCTTCTGTCACTCATGAAACTTATTCTTCAATATCAGTCAAAATTAGGCAGAAAAGCAAAGATGGTTTGAAAGAATTTTCATAACTGTAATGTTTCAATGAAATGATTGGCAGACATACAAAAATTGTAATGATGAGCTATTGGTGAAATGCAAATGATTCGCAAAGATACCTTGATACTTTGGCATTCAATATCACATCCTTTGTTAAACTTGGCTGCTCTGAACAAACTTATGAACTATAACTACTGAGGCCTCTGTCACTCATGAAACTTATTTTTCAATATCAGTAAAACTTGAGGCAAAAAATAAAAGATAGTCTGAAGAATTTTCATAACTGTAATGTTTCAATAAAATGAAGGTAGACATACAAAAATTGTAATGATGAGCTACTGGTGAAATGCAAATGATTCGAAAAGATACCTCGATACTTTGGCATTCAATATCACATCCTTTTTTAAACTTGGCTGTTTTGAAACAAACTTATAAACTATAACTATTGAGGCCTCTCTCACTCATGAAACTTATTTTTCAATATCAGTAAAACTTGAGGCATAAAAGTAAAGATAGTCTGAAAGAATTTTCATAACTGTCATGTTTCAAGGAAATGATGGCAGACATACAAAAATTGTAATGATGAGCTACTGGTGAAATGCAAATGATTCGCAAAGATACCTTGATACTTTGGCATTCAATATCACATCATTTGTTAATCTTGGATGCTCTGAAACAAACTTATGAACTATAACTACTGAGGCCTCTGTCCCTCATGAAACTTATTTTTTGATATAGCCCAAAATTGGAGAATACCCAATTATGGTACTGAGGTTCGGATGGTCGGCTGGAAAGTATATTCGGCTGGTCGAGTGATCTATCCAACGGATCCGGTTGTAAGAAGATTCTTATAAGTTTTAATGAGTTTTTATATGATGAAACATAAGGTAAATGATGATAAAATAAATATGATGCAGGATGGATCAAAGTGATAAACGAGATGGATGATGGGCGATGGGATAAAATGCTAATTGAAACAAGTATCAAAACAAAAGGGATAAGAGGGTGGGGGATTGGATCTTGTTGCTGGACGTGTGTCTCTTTCAACAGATCAGTGGATGGAGGATGAATGATGATGATATTGGCTTGCTGGACGTGTGTCTCTCTCAAGCAAATCAAGGGATGGAATGGGTTGTAGAATCGCCACAAGTCGGATGGATTGAGACTTGATAATATTCGGATTGCTTCATGGTCGGCTTCTCACAAACTAGAAAGACTTAGGGTTTTCTTTGCTAGGGCAAACTGACTCATATATTAGCTAAGTTGAAAGATACACGACTGCTTATAGAGTGTTTAAATACTCGATGCAGCTTTGCCCTTCTAGGAGACTTGAAGCAAATTACATGGACCTTTCCTAGACTCTAAACAATAAGGCCTAAAACATAAAAGGGCCGACTCTTGCTGGAAATAAAAAGGCTAACAAATGCCTTGGTTTATTGGACTTAGAAATAAAAAGGACTTAACAATTTGCCCATAAGTCTTTAAGAATTGAAATAAAAAACCAACACAAATCAAAAACAATAAACCGGTTAGAAATCAATAATTGAAATATTATATGCTTACCTTAAATGGACCACGCCATTTTCAATTGGAACCCGAGTGAATGGGAAGTTGGGATTGGGCCGAGATGGCTTGAGGAAATGATCAGGCCGGTTTGGGCGAGCAATTGGAATTCAATCGGGCCGACTTGATCTTGAACCGCTATTGGACCAGCTTCATTTTGGATCTTTAGTTGGATCATTTCTTCAATCAGCAGGTGGTTCTGGTCATTCTGGTCTCCTTGCCTTAGGATGGTTTGGACAGCCTTGGACATCCCTTCTCTTATGACCCGAGCACCTGACCTGGTAGTTGGACCAGTCCTAATGATGGGAACCTCAATTTGGATGGCCTCATAACTCCCTCCCTCTTGAAAAGGTTCTGGCCTCAGAACACCATCATCTGCATGGAAGGGAGACAAATCAGCAACATTGAAAGTAGGGGAAATTTTAAACTCACCTGAAATATCAAGCTTGTAAGCATTGTCATTGATCTTTTCTAAGAACCGGAATGGGCCAGTCCCTCATGGTGATAGTTTGGACTTCCTCTCCAGTGAGAATCGTTCTGGCCTCATGTGTAACCAAACCAAATCCACGGGCTTGAATAGAACCTCCTTTCTCTTTTGATCCACCTTGGCTTAACCTTGGCCGCCTTTTCTTACAGTCTCTCCTTGACTGTCCGGTGGAGTTGTTTGATAAATTCAGCTTTGGTCGAGCCTTCTTGATTGCGGAACATGGCTGAGGGCAAGTCAATAAGGTCTAATGGTGTCTCTGGATTAAACCCATACACAACTTTAAAAGGAGAGAGGTTAGTAGCAGAATGCTTGGCATGGTTGTAAGCAAACTCAACAAATGGCAAACAAGACAAAAAATTTTTAAGGTTCTTACCGACCGTAGCTCTCAACAGTTGAGAGAGTGTACGGTTTACTACCTCGGTCTGGCCATCAGACTGTGGATGGCAGGTGGTGGAGAAGAGAAGCTTGGTACCAAGTTTTCTCCAAAGTGTCCTCCAGAAGTGACTGAGAAATTTGGTATCCCGGTCAGATACAATGGTTCTTGGCACCCCATGTAGACGAACCACCTCTTTAAAGAACAGATCATCTGTTTGTGTGGCATCATTGGTCTTGTTACATGCAATGAAATGGGCCATCTTGGAGAAACTGTCCACAACTACAAAAATGGAATCCTTGTGGTTTATCTTGGGCAAGCCCAACACAAAGTCCATGGAAATATCGCCCCAAGGGTGGTTAGGAATTGGTAATGGCATATATAAACCGAAAGGATGTGACCTGGATTTTGTCTTAAGGCAGACAACACATTTGGCACATAGGTTCTCAACATCTCTCTTCATGTTTGGCCAAAAGAAATGATCAGTAAGGACACTAAAGGTCTTGTCTAGGCCAAAGTGTCCCATTAGACCTCCACCATGGGCTTCCCTAGTCAACAAATCTCTCATGGATCCTTGGGGAATACAAAGCCTCTTTTCTTTGAACAAGAAACCTTCATGTTGGTAGTATGGACCATAGGCTCCCTGCATGGTGTTCTTGAAAGCTTCTTGAAAATCAAGGCCAGTAGCATATGAATCTTTAATATATTCAAAACCCATGATCTTAGCTTCCATGGTTGAGATGAGAGTGTGTCTCCTTGATAGAGCATCGGCTACCACATTATCTTTGCCCTTCTTGTACTTAATCACATAGGGAAAGGTTTCCAAAAACTCTAACCATCTAGCATGCTTCCTCTTAAGTGTGGTCTGACCCCTCAAGTGTTTGACTGTCTCATGATCTGTAAGGATGACAAATTCTTTAGATAAAAGATAATGTTGCCAAGTTTCAAGAGATCTCACTAGAGCATAGAGCTCCTTGTCGTAGGTTGGGTAATTGAGGGCAGCTCCACACAATTTCTCACTGAAAAAGGCTACTGACCGACCTCCTTGGGTAAGGACAGCTTCTATACTTGTACCTGATGCATCACATTCAATCTCAAAGGTCTTATCAAAGTTAGGAAGAGTAAGGACTGGTGCATGAGTCAAGCTATATTTAAGTTTGTTAAAGGATTCTTCTTGGGCTAGACCCCAAGTAAAGGATACATTCTTCTTGATCACTGAGGTCATTGGAGCAGCAATGGTACTGAAATCCTTGACAAAACGTCTATAGAAACTGTCCAGGCCGTGGAAAATTCGGACATGGCCGATGGTGGTGGGGGTGGGCCAGTCTTGGATGGCCTTGACCTTCTCTTCATCAACCTTAAATCTCTGTGAACTCACAACAAACCCTAAAAACACCAACTGATCAGTGCAAAAGATGCATTTCTTGAGATTAGCATAAAGACCTTCTTGCCTAAGTGTTTTCAAAACTTGTTCTGGATGCCCAATTTGGTCGGATATGCAATGACTATAGATCAGGATGTCATCGAAATAAACAACCACAAACTTACTGATGTAAGGTCTTAGCACTTGTTTCATGATCTCATGAATGTGCTTGGTAAATTGGTAAGGCCGAATGGCATCACCAACCACTCGTACAAACCTTGTTTGGTCTTGAAAGCAGTCTTCCACTCATCACCTTCCTTCATGCACACTTGATGGTATCCACTCCTGAGATCAATCTTAGAAAACACAGTAGACCCACTTAGTTCATCCAACATATCATCTAACCTTGGTATGGGATACCTATACTTGATGGTAATGTTATTGATGGCACGGCAGTCCACACACATTCTCCAAGTACCGTCCTTCTTTGGCACTAAAATAACTGGCACAGCACATGGCCTAAGGCTCTCTCGGATGTAGCCCTTGTCCATGAGGTCTTGGACCTGTATCTCTAGCTCCTTGGCTTCTTCAGGGTTCACTCTATAGGCTGCTCGGTTTGGTAGAGGTGCACCCGGAACTAGATCAATCTGGTGTTCAATCCCTCGGATGGGTGGTAAACCGGCTGGGATTTCTTCTGGAAACACATCCTTGTACCTATCCATGAGGTCTTGGCCTCAAATCCTGCAAAACAACCTTCCTTGAAGATCATTAGTAGCACATGCGTCTCATGGTTTAAAGACTTAATAACTTGACCAGATTTGATGTAAAGGTTAGTTTTACTTACCTTGCTGGCCTAGTCCATTGTCTTTTGCATGTCATGGACTTCTTGAGGGCTCAGTGGGGCTAGGTTATGCTTCTTGTTATTGTGGCAGAAACTGTACATATTGGTCCGACCATGATGAATGGTCTCTTTGTCAAACTGCCATGGCCTTCCCAAGAGTATATGGCCGGCTTGCATGGGCACAACATCACACTTAACCTGATCCTGGTACTGGCCTATACTAAAGGACACCACAACCTGCTCGGCTATCTTGAGCTCAGTCTCATAATTGAGCCACTTAAGTCGGTATGGTCGTGGATGGGGGGTCTTGATCAAACCTAACTTATCAACAAGATATTTGCTGGCCACAGTAGTACAAGAACCTCCATCTATGATCAAACTACATACCTTGTTCTCCACGCTACATCTTGTGTGAAAGATGTTTTCTCTTTGAATGGCCTCTGGATCAAAGAGTGCACTTGGTTACCAATAACTCACCGGCCTCAGGGTAATCAATCACCTCCTCATCGGATTCAACAGCTTCCATTTCGGCCTCATCTTGGGATTCATACTCTCCATCAGCTTTGAGAACCATAACACGCTTATTTGGACAGTCTCTAGCATAGTGTCCCTTGCCCTGGCACTTAACATAAATTATGTCACGAGTTCTTTGATTTGGAACAGAAGTCTTACCTTGGTCGGGTGGAGTGGTTTTGGATGATTCAGCTTGGGTCCTCTTGAACCGGTTCTCGACCTCAATAGATTTGCCCTTGTCTAGGCCCTTGGGAGTCGGTTCAAACCATTCTGGTTTGTTTCGGTTGGTGGAGTTTTTCTTTCTCCTTATGTGTTCCTCGGCCTGGATAGCAAAGTGCAACAAGTCCTCCAAGGTCTTATATGGTTGTCTCTCCACCTTGCGGGCAATCCTATCTTGCAAACCGTGTAGGAATTGAGACATCAATGTTTCTTCTGGTTCATTGGTCTCCAGCTTGTTCCTAAGAGACTCAAACTCCTCATAGTACTCCTCCACTGATTTGGTTCCCTGAGACAACTTTCTAAAACGTTTTTTTAAGTCTTTTTGATAATAAGAGGGAATATACCTTGCACGGAGTTTAGTCCTCACTTCTGCCCAAGTATGAGCTCTTCACACTGGTCCAAACTTGGCAACGTCTCTGTCCCACCAGGCTAGAGCATTGTCAATCAAGTTGGGAGCAGCTAGGGAAAATCTTCTTTGCCTCCGAGTAGTGGTAGTACTCAAAGATGTACTCTATCCGTTTCTCCCATTCAATATAGGCATCCGGATTAACTTTCCCAGCAAAGGTGGGTGGTCCTCTCCGACCTCTCCTCCGGTCTCGGACACCTTCGGCTGGTCCTCTCCGACCTCATCCTCTTCCGGCTTGTGCGGGTGGTGCTTCGGAGTTTCACTCCCCTCTTCGGTTTTGTAACGAGGATCTTCATTGTAGGGGTGGTTCCTTCCTCGGGAAGGTGGTGTGGCACGGCCCTTTTTATCTAAAGAGCCAGTTGGGCAGTGACAGCTTGCATGGCCGCGGTTAGTTATGCTTGGCCGGCTATGAGTTGGGCGTTGATATCGGCTTGGTTGCCTTCACCGTTTGACCCTATATCTCCCATTGTTTCTCTGCAAAAAAGTAACAAAAGGATCAAGTGCAATAGGGGAAGATAAGAAATTTTAAAAGAAAGAAAAACCTAGGGTAGAGGACACTAGGGATTCTCGACCACAATAAATGGAAAGTGTATATTCTTTTTTTTTGAAAATTAAAAAGTGAAATGGAAGTTTTTTCTTTAAAGCTTAATATGTCTAATTAGAATTAACAAGAAAAGAAAAAGGAAAACTAAAAAAAAATCGAATAAAGAGAAAGAAAAGAAAAATGGAAAACTTTCAAATATTCAACCACCTATTATGGAAACTCGAATATATGATAAGTTAATGCAATCTTTCTTTGCCTCCTACCCAAGTATTCGGCTACAATCAATCTCGACAGCAATACCCTAAGAACTATAAACCCTAATGCAAATGATTAACTAATTTTTTTTTTGATTTTCGTTTTTAAGGCAACAACTAAGAATCGATGGCTAGCTAGATGCAAAAGGAAAATAGATAACCGAATGTCAGAAGTTTTTAAGCTCTGATACCAAAATGATATAGCCCAAAACTTGAGAATACACAATTATGGTACTGAGGTTTGGATGGTCGGCTGGAAAGTATGTTCGGCTGGTCGAGTGATCTATCCAACGGATCCGGTTGGTTCCTGAAACAAGTAAGAAGATTCTTATAAGTTTTAATGAGTTTTTATATGATGAAACATAAGTTAAATGATGATAAAATAAATATGATGCATGATGGATCAAAGTGATAAACGAGATGGATGATGGGCGATGGGATGAAATGCTAATTGAAACAATTATCAAAACAAAAGGGATAAGAGGGTGGGGGATGGGATCTTTTTGCTGGACGTTTGTCTCTCTCAACAGATCAGTGGATGGAGGATGAATGATGATGGGATTGTCTTTCTGGATGTGTGTCTCTCTCAAGCAAATCAAGGGATGGAATGGGTTGTAGAATCGCCACAAGTCGGATGGATTGAGACTTGATAAGATTCGGATTGCTTCCTGGTCAGCTTCTCACAAACTAGAAAGACTTAGGGTTTTCTTTGCTAGGGCAAACTGACTCATATATTATCTAAGTTGAAAGATACACGGCTGCTTATAGGGAGTTTAAATACTCGATGCAGCTTTGCCCTTCTAGGGGAGTTGAAGCAAATTACATGGACCTTTCCTGGACTCTAAACAAGGGCCGACTCTTGCTGAAAATGAAAAAGCTAACAAATGCCTTGGTTTATTGGACTTAAAAGAAATAAAAGGGACTTAAAAATTTGCCCATAAGTCTTAAGAATCGAAATAAAGAACCAACACAAATCAGAAACAATAAACCGGTTAGAAATCAATAATTGAAATCTTACATGCTTACCTTAAATGGACCATGCCATTATCCATTGGAACCGAGTGAATGGGAAGTTGGGATTGGTCCGAGATGGCTTGAGGAAATGATCAGGCCGGTTTGGGCGAGCAATTAGAATTGAATCGGGTCGGCTTGATCTTGAACCTCTATTGGACCAGCTTTATCTTGGATCTTTAGTTGGATCATTTCTTCAATCAGCAGCTGGTTCTGGTCAGTCTGGTCTCCGTGCCTTAGGATGGTTTTGACAGCCTTGAACATCCCTTCCCTTATGACCCGAGCACCTGACCTGGTAGTTGGACCAGTCCTAATGATGGGAACCTCAATTTGGATGGCCTCATCATTTTTCAATATCAGTAAAACTTGAGGCAGAAAAGTAAAGATAATCTGAAAGAATTTTCATAATTGCAATGTTTCAACCTCGTAAGAATCTTAAATCTAAGCAATCAATTTGGTACTTGTATATTAATCTAATGAACACAAGCAACTTTAACGAGTTTTCAGCCCTGGCCAGTACGTCTCATGGGAGAATTCTTGCTCTCAAACTCCACCAGGTCAATAAAGAATTACAATAACCAAATACATATACTACTGTTATGGTTTAGAAACACCAAGAGAATACACTTAGTATCAAAGCTTTCTAGAACAATTTGAGCTAAACTATTTTTTCTATGCTTATTCGAATACTAATTTGTCTTTGTCTCTCTTGTTCTTGGATAACTAAGATGTTTGATATTTTGTTGTTGTAGAAGAACTGTGCGTTTCACTTGACCTAATTTACCTGTTTTATAAGCCTCCAACCTAATGGGCTTCGTCGACTAGACCCACAACTCCTATGCCCATAAGATTTGCACGTTGGCCCTATGTTAAAGGCTAATGGGCTTGACCAAGTAACACCAAACTCCACCTATTTTGCCCAAGCCCATAACTCTTCCTTTGTGCCAACACTCTTGGTCTCTCGTCTCATGTGTTCGAAAACAAAGAAAGACACCAGCTTCTCTCTATGTCTCCCTTCTTACATCTCCACCAACAAAAATGTGTCACCGCTTTGTCTCCTGTGAACCTGTCCGCCGAACACCACCATTTCCTACTCCAACACCTTCCAGATAATTGTGACCTTCTTCCTCGACTCCTTTTCGTTGAAATCTCTTTGGTTCTTTGAAGAAGACTAATCTATTTATCAAACGATCTTGATGCATGTTTCTTCGGACAAGCTCTGTTGATGATGCTAAAGCGTCTGCGTTTTTTCACTTGTGGCCTCGAGTTAACGCAGACAGCTCGAGTTGACTCAGACCTTTGCTTCCAATTACTGAGGTATCTCACATCGACGATTCTTTGTCATGGTAGGAACCTTCATTTCTTGTAATCTCTCAGTTTGTTTCTGAAAGTACTAAACGGTCTTATTTTTTCTGACTGTGATGCATGTTTAAGAAAAGAATGAGCTTTAGTTCTTTTCCGAGAGATCCACCTTGACAACGGTGGTTGTGAGACCAAACCAGACTCTCTTCCTTCCTTTGAGTCTTGTTTACTTGGAGTTTTCGACTCAGACTTCCATGGCGATTCTTCTAAGGTAAACTCACACATGCTTCTCCTAGCTGCGGTAGTGACTTTGTGCTTCTTGAACAAGTGTTGTATAACTATTGTTTCATGTCCTTCCTTCTTAGTATTACAATAAGTCTTAACAACTTGGTAACTGGATTCTTTTCGTGCATTTGTCTAACCTTGAATTTCCTTTCCATGTGAGTAAGCCTTCTTATTAGTGTCTTACTTGTCTTTTTGTTTGCTTCTCAGGTGAGTGATACTCCACCTTGAACACGTGATGGTTAACACGTGTCCATCCTTTTACCAAGCAATCCTTCTTAATAACACTTTTGAGTGACTTTACTTAAGACCAAAATACATATACCATTGTTGAGTTGTTGTTATGTGTTATGTTTATATCCACCTGTCCACTATGGAGTTACCTGAAATAGCCGTTCTTTCTTCAATAAAGATTAACAAGCTCACATCAAAGCTGAAATTTCTGACCAGGTACGATCTTAGTTAGAAAATCTGATGAATTGAATGTGGTGTGGATCTTGTTTAGGAATGCACCACCAATAGATACTAGGTCCCTGATGAAATGGAATTTAGTATCAATGTTCTTTGTTCTTTCGTGATGAACTAGATTCTTGCTAGAGATAGGGCACTCTGTGAACCCCATTGCAAATTGTACATTGTCTTGCTTAAAACCTAGTTCAGCACATAATCGTTTAACGACACACCTTACTTTGATGCTTCATTTGTCATGTACTATGCTTATGTGGTGGAAAGAGATACCATATATTGCAGACATGATTTCCATGAAATTGTTTCCACCAACTTTGAAAACGTAGCCTGTAACTGATTTTCTTCTGTCTAAGGCAGCCGCTTAATCTGAATTTGAGTAACCTTCAATAAAGAACCTTTTTATGCTTCGCGTATGTTAAGTTGAACTTAGATGCCCCTCTGAGGTACTTTAACACTCATTTAACTTCCTCCTAGTGCTCTTTGCTGGGTTTACTCATGAATCTACTAATAAACCCCACTGCGAAGGCTAGGTCTAGCCTTGAGCCGACCATAGCATATATTACAACACTCACATATGGAATGTTTTCTATATTTGGTGCTTCTAGCTTCCATTCCTTTTAAGTTAACCTTCTTAGATTGAAATAAGAAGCAGTTGGTGTGATCACTGACCTTTCATCTAGCATCCCAAATGTTTTCAAAACCTTCTCGATATAGTTTTTTTGTGAAAGGATTAGTGTGCCTTGTTCCCTCTCTCGAATAATATCCATTCCTAGGATCTTTGAAACCTTTCCCATATCCTTCATTTCGAATTCCCCATTCAGCCTTTCTTTGGGTTCTTTAATAACTCTTTTATTTCCTGATGCAATGAGCATATCATCTACATAAAGCAATAGATAGACAGCCTTATCAGTTTATGCATCTTTGACGTACATGCTTGGATCTTTGGTGCTTCTGTCAAACAATTGATCTTTCATAAATCTGTAAAACCATTGATTCCACATTCTCGAAGATTGCTTTTATCCATATAAAGACTTTCTCATTAGGCAAACTTTGTTTTCATTTCCTGGTAATATAACACCTTCTGGTTGATTCATTAAGATTCTTTCCTCTAGAATTCCATGCAAGAAAGCAGTCTTAACATCCATATATTCCAAATCAAAATTCAATTTCATGACCATTGATAGCATGAATCTGATGGAGACATGTTTTACCATGGGTGAGAAGATTCCTTGTAGTCAATTCTCCCAGTCTGTGAGAATCCCTTTGCCACAATTTTCCCTTGTATCTCTCATCCTTAATCCATGGTATGCATGGTTTGATCTTAAAAATTTATTTGTACCCAACCAGCTTTTGGCTGTTTAGTTTATCGATAAAATCCAAAGTGTTATTCTTTGTATGAGAATCCATCTCTTCCTTTGAAACCTTTTCATCAGATTTCTATTTATGTTTTCTCATTGCCTAAGCATATGCCACAAAGTTTCCGTCATCACACCTCGATGAAGGTCTCATATTCCTCCTCTTTTCTCTATCTCTTGCAAGGAACATAATCATCCAGTGATCTGAGGTGTATTGTCTTCCGTTGTTTCATTAACTTCCTTGGTTTCAACTTCAATTTCTAAGCTTTCTGGTGATAAAGACTCTTCCATATCATTCTCCTGATCTGATATGTCATTCCTTTCTATCCCAGTAGCAGCATTGGTAGGACCATGAATCTGATCATCACTAAACAACACCCTTTTCTTAGGCTTCTTCTTTTTTTGAACTTCATCTGGTGCAACTGATTCAACTTCCTTTTCTACACCCTTGTTCAATGTATCTTTGTATATTTCATTCTCACTGAACACCACATTTCTGCTTGTTCTACACCTTCCTTCCTCAGTTATCTAGACCATGTATCCATTTGTACCAGATGGGTACCCCATGAGTACACCCTTTATAGCTCTAGGTTTTTTCTTTCCCTAGGTGACGTGAACAAACGTTGGGCATCCAAACTGTCTTAGGTGCTTTGAATCAGTTTGGGAAACTTACAAGACTTGTTCAGGTAACTTGAAGTTCAGAATTAAGGGACCAATAAGGTAGATAGTTGTAGATGCAGATTCAGCCCATAAGCTTTGATCCAGCCTTGTCTCAGCAAGCATACACCTTACCTTATCCATTATAGTTCTATTCATCCTCTCTTACACTCCATTTTGCAGTGGAGTGTAAGTACAAGTCTTATGTCTCTTAATGCATGCTTCTTTGCAATAGCCATCGAACTTCCTATTGCAAAATTACAGATCATTTTCTGTTCTCAGTCACTTGATCTTCCTTTTTGTCTGAGTATCAACAACCTTCCATTCTTTGAAAGTTGAAAATACATCACTCATATTCTTTAGAAAATATAGCCATGCTTTCTTAAAGTAGTCATCAATGAAGGTCACAAAGTACTTGCAGCCTCCCAAACTGTTTGGCATTGATGGAGAATCCCATATATCTGAATGCACATAGTCTAGGATTCCCTTGGTAACATGATTAACAACCGGTAAACTTTGCTTATGGGATTTTCCTACGAATGTTTCGCAGAATTTTAGCTCATCCAATTCTTTCTCATGCACATATCCTCCCTTAGCTAAAACTTTCATGCTCTTCAGGTTCATGTGTCCAAGTCTTGAGTGCCAAAGACTTTTCTGATCACATTGTTCAGTGGATGAGTTTTCTTCTTCCTTTAACAATGTCTAGCAGTTAATATAAGCCTTAATGATATTTTCCAGAGGTGACCTTTTTATCATCCTTGTAGAAGTGAACCATTTGATCTTTCCATTCATACCTGCAACCTGAAGTCTTTACCAATCCATTTGAAATCAAATTTTGGCTCATCCCTGGCGTATACAACTGAGCCTTTTAGATTTCTTATCTTTATATTCTCAATTCCTTGGATATTGATGTGTGTATTGTTTGCCATCAATATCTTTCCTCCACTTAATTCTTCTGATTCAAATAAGAACTCTTTATCGGGAGTTATATGAAAACAACAACCGAAGTCCATAACTCATTCTTTCTTAGTGTTTTGGGTGCTTACTGTTAATACCAATGGTTGTTTAGGTTTCTTTATTGTGTTGGTTGAGTTTAAGGTTTGTAGTACTTCCTATCAGGACATTCCTTTTTCGAGTGACCCTCCTTTCCACAAATAGAGCAGCCTTTGTTATTCTTGGTGTATTTAGGTATAGACTTTGACCTTCCAAATAAGCTCTTTGATCGTCCCTTTCTGTTTCTACCATTGCCTTTGTTTGACCTAATATTCGATCTGCCTCTGTCAACATATAGTACTTCTCCTTCAGATATAGAAACCTTTTTCGCTTTCAATCAACACCCTATTCTTTGATCTTGCAACTCTAGTAACTTCACCGAGACTCATAGTGTCCCTACTATGCTTTAGAGTCTCTTTGATCTGATTATACATGTGTGACAATGAACTTAATAGTAGGATGGCTTGTACCTCCTCAACAACATCTACTTGTAGATTGTTTAGGACTGCCACCAGCTTTAGAAAGTCATCGATGTTCTCATCGATGCTCTTAGAATCAGACATCTTGAAAATTTAGAACCTTAGCTGAAGCTAGATTATGTTTGGAAAAGATATCTCCAATTACAGCTTATTCAGTGTTGACCAGTTTGATGTTACTGTCTCACAGTGTGTAATCTTGCGTAGGACCTTATTTTCCACGTTCAAGACTACTAAATCATTTGTTTTCTCTGATTTCTCAAATTTGACTAGAGCTATGCTTGGAACTGTTTCTGCAATTCCTGCTAAACCCTTTTGTGGGACCTTCATGGTTGACTCAAGTTCTTCTTTTGCAGTTAGCAAATCCTTTAACGGCTTCTCATCATCGAAAATACTCTTCAGACCCAATACCCCAAAGTGTGCAACATTATGACCTTCCACCGCGAGAAGTTGCATGTACCATCAAACATGTCCACTTCAATTCACTTGTTAGACATTCTAACCTTCTTCTTAGCTTAGATTAATCACACGACTTTGACATGGATGCTCTGATACCACTTTGTAAAGTTTCGGCCTTATATGAATCTTAAACTTAAGTAATCAACTTGTTACTTGTATATTAAGCTAATAAACACAAGCAACGTTAACGAGTTCATGTCCTCGTGGGAGAACTTTTGCTACCAAACTCCACTAGATCAGTAAAGAATTACAAGAACCAATCACTTATAGAACTGTGATGGTTTATAAACACCAAAAGAATACACTTAGAATCAATACCTCTAAGCTAGAACAGTATGAGTTCAACTATGTTCTTTATGCTTATTGGAATACTAATATGTATTTGTCTCTCTTGCGCAGCTTGGATAACTAGGATGATTGATCTCTTGTGGCTATAAAATAGAACTGTGCATTTCACTTGACCTAACGCACTTGTTATATAAACCTTCGACCTAATGGTTTCGACGACTAAGCCCACATCTCCTATGCCCATAAGATGTGCACGCTGGCCCAACGTTAAAGTATGATGGACCTGACCAAACCACACATAACAATGAATGTATAACTTAGTCGGCCAATAATCATTAGCTTTGATAGACTTTTACTTACAAAAAAATGTCAAACATCACCAACCTGAAAGAAAAATGTTTGAATGCTCCTCCATCGATGTTACAAATATAATAAGCGAAGTAATAAAAGATAAACAACAACACTGTAGAGCTAAGGTTTTGGGCAGTAGGCAGAAAAAGGGAAAATGATGTACCTTGATACCAAAAGCAAGAAGTACTGAGAGTTGTCGAGCCGGTCCAAAGCCATGTATTTTGAAGTAACATGTAGAATTGCCTTGATAAACAGAGACTGAGGCACGTCAAGACATGTGATGTCTGTAAGCTCAAGCATTTGATGGAAATAAGGAGAATTGTACAAAGAAGGATATCTAGTGAAGATATGATTCTAAATACGATATGGAAAGTAAGGAAATAAGATATACGCAAAAGATATGCGAAGATGAGATATATAAGTGGTGAAAAGAGTTTGAAGTGGCTAGGGTTTCAAAGAAAAAGAACACCGAATAGCTAAGTCGTCGAACATCGAGTTAGGGATAGATCTATATTTGCTGATCAAGCAATGTGTGTGTTGACTTGGATCAGCAGTGTAATTAGAAATTGGTCAGTCAAGATACACGGTTGTGTGTAGTCTTGTAAATCTGATTGAACCAAAGATAGGTGTTCAAATGATTTCTAATGAAAATGCAGTTTGAAGTAAACTATTTCAGTTAAGTCCACGTTCTTGATTTTACAATTGGTATCAGAGCAAATCAACCTCTGCAATTCTAGATATTGAAGACAGGTTGGGATCTTGGGAAGAACATGGAAAAATCAGAAATAGTTCAAGAAGAAATCACCTATCAGGAAATCTCCGACAAACTGTCAAAGTTAGCAAAGGAAAACTTCAAGCTGTTGAGGGACAGAGCACTACTCAAAGCACAAGTAAATGCGCTAAAGATGGAAAGCTCGACAACCATAACATCCGTTGACTCTGATAGTAATTGACAAGGAAGAATCCAAATATTTTGACAGAGAAAGTGACTACATGCAGGAGTAAGGCTTGGTCACACCGAAAGAAACAAAAGAAAAGATCAAGAAAATGCCAGGTGTGTGGTGGCTCATCAAAAAAATCCATGTGTACTTCTGTCCAAAAGGATTCGTCAAGCTTGGAAGAATGGGAAATTCTTCATGGAAAGACACGAGTACAGAAAAGCTTGGGTAGCCAAGAGTGATATCTACTGTGTGAATAAGAAGGTGTCTGTGAACACCTTGAATGGAGATCAAAAGGAAATTGCTAATGTAGCGTACATGACAAATGAAAGGGGTAAATCAGATGACTGGTATTTTGACAGTGGATGCTCTAGACACATGACTGGAGATCGGAATCTATTTACTGAAGTGGTCCCTAACAAGAATAAAAAAGTAACCTTTAGAGATGGTAAACAAGGGAGAATACAAGGGGTCGGTCACACAGAGAACTCCGAACAACCAAGATTACTGAACATATACTTAGTTGAGGGACTTAAAGCCAACTTGATCAGCATAAGTCAGTTATGTGATGAAGGAATGACTGTGATGTTTACAAAGGTAGATTGCAAAGCCTTGGATAAAGAAGGAAATATAAAGTTACAAGGAATTCGTTCAAGAAATAATTGCTACATGTGGAATGCATCTAACATATGTATGATCACCACTAAGTCTCAACTTGATATATGGCACAGGAAGCTGGGACACATGAGTACCCATGGTCTTAGCCGTTTCGTAAACAGTGGAGTCGTCCAAGGAGTGCCCAAGTTTGAGACATCAACCGAACTTGTTTGTGATGCATACTGCAAAGAAAAGCAGGTGAAGGTTCAACATAAGCAGTGCTCAGACATTAGGACTACAAAGATTCTTGAGTTGTTTCACATGGATCTTATGGGGCCAGTTCAGACCGAAAGCATCACAAGGAAGAAGTATATTTTTGTTCTAGTTGACGATTTCTTTAGGTACACATGGGTGATGTTTCTCAGAGAGAAGTCAGATGCTCTCAACAGCTTCAAAATATTGGCTCTTCAGTTGAAGTCAGAAAAGGGTGGGATCATACAGATCAGAAGTGATCACGGAGGAAAATTTCAAAATGATGCATTTGAAAAATTTTGTCACGAATAAGGCATTAGACACCAGTACTCAGCTCCACGCATACCTCAGAAAAATGGTTTTGTTGAAAGGAAGAATCGAATGCTTCAAGAAATGGCCAGAGCGATGATTCACGGTACCAATGTACCGAAGAAATTCTTGGCTGAAACAGTGAACACAGCATGCTACATTATTAATCGAGTATACCTGAGACACGAAACCAAGAAAACTCCATACGAGATATGGAAAGGAAAACTTCCAAACTTAAGTTACTTTCATGTCTTTGGGTGCATATGCTACATTCTAAACGATAAAAGAGCAACTTGGGAAGTTTGACTCAAGAAGTGATGAGGGGATATTTCTCGGTTATTCAACAAACAACATGGCATATCGAGTGTTCACTAAGAGCACTTTCCACCTAGGGGACGCAGTCAATGTAGTGTTCGATGATCATCAAAGCCCACTACTAGAACCAGTAGAGATTCAGCAATGTGATGACCACACGTCAAATGACAGATAGGAGGAAAGTCATGAGAGTGACAACGAGAACTCGAATAAAGATGAGGAAACCAAGGAAGAGGCAGCACAAACTAAGGTTCATCGAAATCACAGTATAGATGATGTTATTGGTGAAGTCAATGAAAGAATGAGAACTCGGAACAAACAAATTGACTTTAAATCCATGGTAAAACTTGCATGCTTTGTATTGTCCTTTGAACCAAAGAACGTCGATCAAGCTCTTGTTGACGAATACTGGACCAACTCCATGCATAAAGAGCTCGAACAGTTTGCAAGACTGGATGTCTGGGATTTAGTTCCAAAACCTGAGGGATTCAACATAGTGGGAACCAAGTGGATCTAAAAGAACAAGATAGATGAAGAAGGGAATGTTGTGCGCAATAAGTCTCGGCTCGTGGCTCAGGGATATTATCAAATAGAAGGAATTGATTTTAATGAAACCTTTGCTCTGGTTGCTCGACTGGAGTCTATCAGGCTTTTGTTGGGATTGCATGCAAACTAAGGATTAAACTGTATCAGATGGATGTGAAAAGTGTGTTCCTGAATGGCGTATTACAAGAAGAAGTGTATTTAGCACAACCAAAAGGATTTGAGGATCCCAAACATCCGAACTATGTGTACAAACTCAAAAGGGCCTTGTATGGAGTGAAGCAAGCACCCAGAGCCTGGTACGAATGACTGACTCAGTTTTTACTGAAAGATGGTTTCAAAGAGGAAGTGTAGACAAAACCTTATTCATATTGTGTCAGTAGTCACATATCTTGATAGTACATATCTATGTTGATGATATCATCTTTGGAACAACCAAACAGAGCTTGATTGATGGTTTCGTCAAAACAATGACTCGGGAATTTGAAATGAGAATGGTTGGGGAACTTAAATACTTTCTTGGTCTCCAACTTTGACAGACCGAGAGTTGCATCTTTGTGTCTCAAAGCACATACACACAGAATCTTGTGAAAACATTTGATATGGAAACGAGTAAGACTGCAAGGACACCTATGAGTACGACAACCAAACTAAGCAGAGATGAAGAAGGAGTTAAAGTTGATGAAAAAATCTACAGAGCCATGATCATGAGCTTGTTGTACCTCACGGCGAGCAGGCCTGATCTATGTCTGAGTGTAAGTTTGTGTGCACGATATCAGGCCAACCCAAAAGTATCACATCTTCAAGCGGTTAAGCGTATTATTAAATACGTGAGAGGCACACTGAACTATGGTATGAATTATTAGATTGAGACTAACACTAATCTTGCTGGTTTTTGTGATGCAGATTGGGCAGGCTGTCTTGATGATCGGAAAAGTACCTAAAGAGGATTTTTTCTCTAGGTAACAACTTCGTCTCTTGGCATAGTAAGAAACAAAATTGTCTCTCTTTATCCATTGCTAAAGCAGAATACATAGCATTAGGGAGCTACTGCACACAACTTCTCTGGATGCGACACATGCTCAAGGATTATGGTATTGATACTCAATCCTTTCTCGTGCACTATGATAATAAAAGCGCTATAGACATATCCAAAAATTCTGTTCAACACTCTAGAACTAAGCACGTTGACATTAGACATCACTTTGTTAGAGAACTAGTAGAGGAGAAACTTGCAATCATTGAAAAAGTGCCATCCGAAAAACAACTAGCTGATATATTCATTAAACCCTTGGATCTCAACACCTTTCTGCATTTGTGGAAGGCGTTGGGAATCTGTGAACTCTGATAAGCTAATCTTCCCAAATGATCATCCCCCTCTGTGAGTAAATCCCACTGGTAGCCACTAGACTAAGTCACCAAAGTAAGGTCATCCTATGTGATCATGTTGAGTCACCCATCCCACTCAGAATGATCCACAACTGCGTCGGAACTCACTGTTGCTACAATGTGAATCTGACTGTAGTCAATGTGGGGACTGAGGAAATAGTTACTGATTGATTAACATCACTATCACTCGTGTTACCTGTCTATCACTCGGACTATGAAGGTAGAGTGTTTAGAAAATTATGAAGGAGTTGAGTATAAGTTCTAGAGCCAAACAATTTGAAATATAGTAAAGTTGAAGAGAAATCCAACTTAGGAGTATGAAAAAAAAAAGGAGGGTGTGAATGCATCTCACCTGAGAAACGCAGCACCAAAGTAACAAAAAAAAAGTTATACTCCAACAAATGCTCTAGAATTATTGGACTTCCTCCTATGATTGGATAACATCTTAATCAGGTTGAACTATATCCCTCTAGGTGATTAAACTTGGGTTCACAGAAAGAAGGCTTTGCTGGGTCTGGCCATGAATGCACCTCGGCTGAGAACGCAGTTGCTAAGTGTTACTGGTTACTTGACTGACTAAGTGGCGGTGTAAGGTCTGGGAGATGAAATGATTCAATCACATAGAATGCTGGCTTAAAGAGTTAGGGTAGTTTGTTTTCAAAGCTGTTAGTGTCGTGGTTCATAAGGTATTAGGATGTTCGTTTGTGCAATGGGTCACTCACTAGTTATCTTGAAAAGGCCCTTATAGTCTATGAGTATTCGGCTGAATAAGGATGGTTTGGGCTTGATTCACTAAATGTGTCATTGAGAAAGAGAATGGGCAGCAGTTAATGGCGTGTCTCGAACTACGAAAAAGCTGGGGGTGTCTGCCACGCCACTAGTTGGTATAAATACCCTGACGAGACCCTTGAGTAATTGTACTCTCCCTCCTAGTCTTTTCAGTTTCCTTCCCGAAAACTCTTGCTCGTCTCTCTCTTTGCTTTTCTCTCTCGATTCAAACTCTTTCATCTTTCTAATCTCTCATCAAATCATGTCCATGGCTGGAATCAGAGGATGTATCTACAACAGTTCTGCATCCGTTCCATACTTCTCCTTCAAGGAGCAACTCGAGGTGCATCGGGACGTGTTTTCTGGAGGTCCTCCTGTGGGCCCAATCGCTCGCCGGTTTGTGAGCCCAAATGCTGAAAGTTCTTACTGCGGCCTCTGTCTCCGCGGTTTCATAGCTCAAGGTAATCTCTACCCTCGTGAACCATATGTAAG
>CAJHQP010009558.1:0-21967 GCA_905132765.1 Moricandia arvensis
TTACACCCCACAACAGAATGAGTGGCCAAAGAGGAAGAATAGACACTTATGGAGGTTGCTCGATCCATGATGTTCCAAGCAAATGTACCCAAGAGATTCTGGAGTGATGCGGTTGCCACTGCTTGTTACTTGATCAACCGAACCCCAACCAGAGTTCTTCAATGATCAGATCACCCATTTGAGTATTGAACAAGTATAAGGCCAACCTTAGATCACCTTCGAGTCTTTGGGTGTCTTTGCTTTGTTCACAAACCAGGAGAACTCAGGAACAAATTGGAAGCAAAGAGTATCAAGGGGATGTTCATTGGCTACTCACCAACTCAGAAGGGATACAAGTGTTATGATCCAGTAACCAGGAGGGTGTCTATATCAAGGGATGTGAAGTTTGTAGAAGAAAGAGGGTTCTATGAAGAAAAGAACCAGAGTTAAAGGATTTAACATCAGATAAGGCTGCAAACTTGAGGATTATCCTGGAGAGTCTTGGGATTAACTTATCTCAGGATCACAAGGGTGGAAGTAAACAACAACAAGGTCCACCTACTGTGGATATGGATGGTCAGGAACCCCACCTCGACCATGAGGGGGGGAATGAACCTGATGCTCATGAGCAATATGAGGAAGAATCATCAGGCTCACAACATGATCAAGGTGTGGATCAAGGAAATGAAATGATGAAGGTGCAAACCAGGAAGAAGAAGGGGAGATTGAGGAAGAACAACCTCAACCTCAACCTTTAAGAAGGAGTACACGGATAAGAAACCCCCCATCCAACTGGGTGAATACAAGGGTATACTACAATGCCCAAGCAGTGGAGCATCCTGTCCAAGCTGCGTGTACTCTAGTACATTACCCTGAAGACCATTGTGCTTTCATGACGAGTCTGGATGAGAGCAAGTTACCAAGTTCTTATGAAGAAGCTATGCAAGACAAAGAATGGAGGGAATCAGTTGGTGCTGAAGCAGATGCAATGATCAGAATGACACTTGGTATGAGAGTGCACTACCAAAAGGGAAGAAGGCTGTTTCTAGCAGATGGATATTCACCATCAAGTATCTTGCAAATGGGAAGATTGAGAGAAGAAGACCAGACTGGTAGCCAGAGGGTTCACTCAAACTTATGGAGAGGACTACATTGACACGTTTGCTCCAGTTGCCAAGCTTCATACAATCAGAATAGTTCTATCTCTTGCTGTGAACTTGGAATGGGGTCTTTGGCAAATGGATGTGAAGAATGCCTTCTTGCAAGGAGAACTTGAAGATGAAGTCTATATGCATCCTCCTCCGGGACTGGAGCACTTGGTTAAAGATGGAATGTGCTAAGGCTGAAGAAGGCTATATATGGTCTCAAACAATCCCCTAGAGCATGGTATACCAAGTTGAGCACAACTCTGAATGGAAAAGGGTTCAAGAAGTCATAACTCGATCATACTCTTTTCTCCTTGACCACTCCATCAGGTATTGTAGTTCTTCTTGTATATGTTGATGATATCATCATCAGAGGAAGTGACAAGGATGGAATTCAATCCACCAAGGACTTCTTAAAGTCGGTTTTTGAGATTAAAGACTTAGGTGAAATGAAATACTTCCTTCGAATTGAGATATGTAGATCCAAGGAAGGCTTGTTTCTTTCACAAAGGAAATATACACTTGATCTTTTGAGAGATGCAGGTAAACTTGGAGGAAAGACAGTGAAGACACCTTTGGAAGATGGATACAAGGTGCCACGTGAGGGGGAGATTGAAGACAGCCAGCCATTTGAAGATGCAAAGCTTTATAGGAAGCTTGTTGGTAAGTTGATCTACTTGACCATTACACGTCCTGACATATGTTTGCTGTGAATCAGGTGAGCCAACATATGCAAGGACCAAAGGAGCATCATTGGAGCATGGTGAACAGGATCTTGATGTATCTGAATGGATCACCAGAACAAGGAGTGTGGATGGGGTGTAACAAGAGCACTGAAGTAGTGGGATACTGTGATGCGGATTGGGCTGGAGATAGAGCTGATAGGAAGTCAACCACTGGCTATTGCACATTCATTGGTGGGAACCTGGTTACTTGGAAGAGCAAGAAGCAGAAGGTGGTCTCATGTTCAAGTGCTGAAGCTGAGTATAGGGCCATGTTGAAGCTGACTAATGAGCTAGTGTGGATCAAAGGAATCCTGAAGCACTTGGAGATAGACCAGCCTACACCAATGACCATGCATTGTGACAACCAAGCAGCAATCCACATTGCCTCCAACTCGGTGTTTCATGAGAGAACCAAGCACATTGAGGTTGACTGCCACAAGGTGAGGCAGATGATAGTCCAAGGAGTGATCTTACCTTGCTATACACGGAGTGAAGATCAGTTGGCAGATGTTTCACTAAGGCTCCAAGACAGAAGACACTTGAGTCCATTCATCACAGATTGGGGCTCAGTGATCTTACCAGGCTCAACTAGTTCCTCTTGTCATGGGGTCTTTACTCTTTTCCTTGCTGAGGTTTTATCCCTAAGGAGGATTTCTTTGGCAAGGTTTTTAATGAGGAAGATCTCATGACATCCAAGCTTGACCGGTTCCCTTGGTCAAGCTTGAGGGGGAGTGTTGAACCAATAAGAATGGAGCAAGTGGTGATCTGAGTATAGGAGAGGATGTGAAGCTTAAAACCAAAGGAATGGGATCAAGAGGAAAGAAGTGCAAAGCTAGGGCGAGTGTACGGACAGTACGGCCTGTACGGCCTACTGTACGGACAACTCGACCAAGGTGTGTTCAAACATAACTTAAACACATTTTGAGCTTGTGCAAAAATAGGGCAAAAGTGTACGGATAGCCCTAGGCCGTACACATCCTATCCGTACAAGGCAAGAACGTGTGGCACAAGGAAGGGAGAAGCTAGGTAAATGGTGCAAGGTTAAGTTGAAGTTAACTTGCCTCTTATCCGGTAAAAGAAGGGAAGAAGCTCGCAGATAAGGCTTGACCAAGACAGGCTGGCTCGGCTGGAAAGGAGAAGGCATCTAGTCAAGATGCCAAAGGCATCAAGCTTCCTCAGCCAAGTATTCAAATGAAGGCGCGCCTCTCCCTTAGACTAACCACGTTTCCTTCTTGTTAACCTTAACCTTTATGACCGTTTGTGGCTAAGGTTAATGCTTTCCTATATATTGTAACCTATACTCAGATGAATAAACAAGCAAACATTTCGAGTCTCTCTTACTCTCTCTAGTGTTCTTCATATCCAGAAATGGATTCATAGTCTTCTCTCAATCTTTAGTCTCCCGAGTCTCTTTCAATCTCTTCTAATCTCTTTCAACGTCTCAAATACTCTTATTACCTCAGATATCTCGTTAGTTTTCACATTGTAACTCTTGAAGCTTTCAACATGTAGGGGGACTTTGCAACTCCATGATCTGCCACCATCATTTGATTGCTCAGCCAAGAATTTTCCTAGTTGAATACTCCTTGTGTCCTTGCATATATCTGGCCAGATTGTAAATCACCATTTGCGGCTTCCTTAAGCTTCATCAACCAGGTACAAGCATACATGCTATGGGCTGATTCATAGCTTCCCAACTGAAGGTAACTGTTCTAACTCCAATGTAGAAGCTGATCCATAGCTTCCCAACCAGAAGGTAACTGTTCTAACTCCAACGCCTTGGGCTGATTCATAGCATTCAATCAGCTTGCCTCTCCACCTGATCTTCTTGTCAAGTAGTCTCTGATGGCCATCTGTTCTAACACCAAGTTGTTGCTATCTTTGCTGATGCTTCTTTGCCTTGTTAGGAGGAAGAGGAGAGACACTGAAGCCATTTGATCTTCTGGTTGCTCACTGATTAGACACTGAAGCCATTTGATCTTCTGGTAGCTCACTGATTCCCCTCCTCAAGCTTGACTGAGTAAAGGGACAAGCTTGTAGGTGAGCTTCAATGAGTTTTGAACCGCATGGGCAATGTGATCTCTTCTTAACTCCTTTTCTGCTTATGGACACCTTTGACACATAATGTGCTTCCTGGACATCACAGCAACTAAAGAACAACATTAGATCACCAATATTGGGATCAAACCTTGACTAATCTTCAAGTTTGATCACTACATCACATACACAGTGCATAAGATAGATACAAGAAGATATCAGGTTCATATTTATGCAATTAACTTCTCTAAACGCAGAGGCAATATCACATATCCACAGAGGGAATTTAGACCACAATGATCAACCTTAAACATCAACTAGACAAGACACTAGATGCAATGACAAACTCAGGCAGGAAAAGACTAGTCAATTCATTTAATTACCATGAGCAAATCAGAGATGCAACATACGACTAGGAACATTCCTAGATCTCTACCAATGCATCAAGACTGAAAAGAAGCTAAGCTATACACTTAGACACTAAACATGACTATCAGCAACTAGGAATGCATTTCTAGATGCTTAACAATTTCAAGATACAAAATGACAATGTAAAACCACCTAATCAGTTTAAAACCATCATGAATGCAGTACCATCCTAGGCATGCAATTCTAGAATAAAGAACAGATAAACAAGGATAGGACAATAAAACACAAGATATTGAAACAGACACTAGACCACAACAATTCTAGCAACTTACAAGACAAGTTCTAAGACACAGAGCAAGCCACCACTCAACACAACAGAAACAATACACAAGCTTTTATTCAGGGTGAGGAGGTTTAACTTACAGTCAAGGAACCTGAGCTGGTTCCTTGACCTCCATAGACACACTGCTCATCTGAGCTTGGCGAGTTTGGGGTTTGGGTTCACTACCCAACTCCTTCTCCTTGTTGGCTGAGAGAACCATGGCTCTTGTTGGCTACATCTTGGAGATTTGAGCAGTATTGAAGAGCAGTTGGTTTGAGCAGGTTTCAAGAGGTGTGAGCTTTGAGCTTGTTCTTTCTATGTGTAAGAAACCAGCAGACTTTGAATAACCTGTCCACCCAACTCAAGGCAAACATCAGTAGACACACAAGAGATCAAAGAATGGACTTTTATCAAGTCTGATCAGAGAATGGACTTTTATCAAGTCTGATCTCCAAAACATTTTAACAAGTCTGAAGCAGAGATTAGACAAGAACAACAACCTAGTCTTAAGACAAGATGAGATAAGATATCAAACAACAATTCAACATTTCAACAGACATCACA
Organism: Moricandia arvensis; assembly: GCA_905132765.1. Classification (NCBI taxonomy): domain Eukaryota; kingdom Viridiplantae; phylum Streptophyta; class Magnoliopsida; order Brassicales; family Brassicaceae; genus Moricandia; species Moricandia arvensis. The sequence continues at coordinate 5,142 of CAJHQP010009558.1, forward strand.
GATTTTCTAAACAACCTAGGACCAAACAACAAAGATATAGAATTCTAGATAATATAAGACAAGATCTAGAACAGTAACTCAACAATTTAATCAAACATTAAAAATTTCTAAGCAACCTAATATCACATAGAAAGCTAACCAGAAAAAATACAGAGTCTAGGCAACACTAAAACTCAACACAAGAAGATGACATAAAATGCTCTTATTAAAGTAGGAGGATCAGCTTACTACCAAGAAACCTGAACTGGTTTCTTGAACCTCCAGCCCATGGGGGCTCAGTAAAAAAAAACTTTGTGGACCCTTCTGACCCCTCCTCTCCTCCAGCTTCTTTGAACAGAGGAAGAGTTCTGGTCGCCATTTATTTTCATGAGAAAAGACCTTGCAGACTTTCCATGGAGTTTCCTCTAAGACATGTCCCCAAACACCTTTGCCTACAGGAGTTATTTTATTCATCCTGAACCATCTTAACCTTTTGAGAATCTCTGGACACGCCACAGTTAATAAGGTTCTCCTTCTTGGACAGCTATGGACTGCTGGGTAAAAGAAGGCTCTCAAGAGAGATGAACAAGAACCCAAGCTTGCAGAACTTTTCTGAACTTGCTAAAGCTTTCTTGGGGTTTCAAAGACTGATATACACTCTTATCTTCAGTACTGGTGAGGTTCTTCCCTCCTGGAAAACCTTTGGACCAGTGGATAAAGAGTTGTATCCAAGAAGATTATGAACAGAATTTTTTTTTTAGGGAATTTGCGGAAGTAATGAGGTCTTCAAGAGCTTTTATGCTCTGGACAGTCAAGATACTCGCAAGAACAGACCTAATATCCACTGGATAAAAGAGTGTTCCTCAATATATGCAAGAACTGATCGGATAGAATGAAAGGGAGAAGAGTGTAGAGAGTATTTGCGGAAGAAAGGATGAGGTTTAGGAGCTTATTGCTCTGATACCATGTGAGAATTGAAAGAATATAGTGAAGAGTAAGTAAGAGTGAATATATGGTCGTGTATATCCAAAAGAATGAGAGATGGTTGATGGAAACTAACAATAAGCTAGGGAGAGTATTTGAGAGGATAAAGAGATTAAGTGAGTATCAAGAGTATTGGAGAGGTTGGATTCGTGAGTAACAAGAGAGAATAGAGAGACTGAGATAATGAGAGAGTATTGTAACCAAGCATATGAAGAAAGAGCTCTTCACTCTCCTTAGGAAATCAGTTACATGAGCTTGCCTTATATAGGCAACTTTCAGCAATTAAAATACTACAATACAAGGACTTCCTAAACAAATAATATATCAGGGAAACAGGGAGAAAGAGACAAGAATGGCTCGTCCAGAGAGAGAGAGATGGTGACAGGAGGTTGGGTGTGGTCTTCATGGTGATAGTGACAACTCTCCAACAGCTCACTCTCTTAAGAGCAACATGTGACTTTTATTCAAATTAAATCTCCACTTGCCTCAGCTCTCTCCAAACGGTCAAATGCTCCATTTGAACTTCAGATATGCTTCAGAAGATCAAGCTTGACGAGTTCCCCACTTGCCTTGCCTTCCAAGTCACTCTAGGTTAAGTTCGGTTGCTTGGAAGCCAAGACTGTACGGACTGTCTTCTCTAGCAAGGACAGAACTCATTTCAAGTATCTCTTCTTCTCTGTCTTCCTTATTTCTCAGATAAATATCTATCTTTATTTCAACAGATTCTTTGTCCTTGTACTCCTCCTTAGTGGTGGAGCCTGAAGCTGATTGTGTACACTCTCCTGATTGTGTACAAGCTGATTGTGTACACTCTTGATGAACTCGCCTAGGATCATCAACCAGCTTCTTCTTCTGGTCATTCTCTTCTCTATCTCAACATTAAGTTCAATAGAGTCTCTTTAAACACAAGTAATATAGCTGATTGTTTAGAGTTGAGAGTTCTTTTGATATCACCCATGTTTGCATAGAAGTTTGGCTGCTTAGTTCCAGCCGGTTTTAGATCAATCTCCTTCTTCTTTTGGAGTTGAACCTGATCTTGTTGCACTTCCTTGGGTGTCAAGGGAACCAGAGTAGTCTTCTTGCCCTTGAACAGAAAGGAATGCTTGTTGGTGAAGCCATCATGGATCACACGCCTATCAGATTGCCATGGTCTTCCAAGGAGTATGTGACCAGCTTGCATTGGCAACACATCACACAAGACTTCATCTTCATATCTCCCAATAGATAAGGGAATAAGAACTTGACTTGAGACCTTCATGGTGCCTTCTTCATTCAGCCATTGCAACCGGTAAGGCTTGGGATGCTTTTGAACCTTCAACCCCAACTTCTGGACCATTGTCTCACTCGCAGCATTCACACAACTCCTCCATCTACAATGAGGCTGCACACTTTCCTTGGACCAAGCACCGGGTGTAGAAGAGGTTCTCACGCTTCTCTAGCTCCTCAGCCTTGTTTTGCAGGCTTAGAAGTCTTCTTGCTACTAAAAGCTTCCCCTGGACTGGTCTTCTTCAAGCTCTTCCTCAGTGTCTTCTTGGTCAGACTCGGTGTTGTCTTCTCCTGAGGTGTACTCTCCATCTTCCCGTAAGAACATGACCCTCTTGTTGGTACACTCATTGGCATAGTGTCCTCTTCCTTGGCACTTGAAGCACTTGACATCACGAGCTCTGGAACTAGATGCCTCAACCTTGCCTTTGCCCTTGTCAAGAGCACTGATTGGTTTGGCCTCCTCTCTTGGATAGGACTTGTTGTCCTTCTGGAATGGTTTAGACTCCTTAGCATAAGGTGTCTTCTCTTCCTTGTTGTGGTGTAACCGGTTGGAGCCATAGTGATTGCGTGAGTGCCCCCTCCTCTTGAGTTGTTGCTCAACAAGAATGGCCTTGTGTAGCATCTCTTCAAGCTCCACATAATGTTGCATCTCAACATTGTCTTGTATCTCTCGGTTTAGACCACAAAGGAACCTTGACATGGTTGCTTCTCTATCCTCTGATATGTTAGCCCTTAGCATGAGCAACTCCATCTCTTGGTAATACTCCTCCACTGATCTTGAGCCTTGGGTAAGCTTCCTCAGCCGGTGGTGTAAGTCTCTAAGGTAATGGCTTGGAACGAATCTCTTGCGCATGATTGACTTCATCTCTGTCCAAGTTTCAACCGGTTCCTCTCCATTCCTTCTACGAGTTGTGAGGTATTGATCCCACCAACTCAAAGCATAGTCATAGAACTCAGTGGCAGCAATTTGAATCTTCTTGTGGTTGGTGTATTGCTTGCACTGGAAGACTAGCTCAATCTTCTTTCCCACTCAAGATATGCATCCGGATCAGCCTTGCCATGGAATGGGGGTATTTTGATCTTCAAACCGGCAAGATCATCTCCCTGGTTCAATCTTCTCTCATGGGCACGCCTAGGTCTTCTTGAGGATGAGCTAAGGTGATCATACTCTTCATCAGTCTCCTCATAACCATCATGCTCTTGGCGAGTGGTTTGGCGATTTGCTTGGTGTGCCGCTTGTGGTCTCTCTTCTCTCCTAGTCTCTTGGTTTGGTAAGTGACTAGTAGCTCTCCTTATGTCTTCTCTTAACTCTCTTCTGATGTCACTGAGGCTGGTCCTCATCATCTCGGTCATGGTGGCTACCATACTTTGGTTAAGTTGCTCGGTCATAGCTTCCATGAGGAGTTTGTTTCTCCTGACGAGTTCAGCCTCTTCCTCAGACTCGGACACCATTGTACCTGCTTAAAGACAAACAAGACAACCAGTAAAGAGTTCTAGGGAAGAAGACAAGCAAAAAGGAAAAGAAAAACAAGCAAAAAGGAAAAGCAAACAATCGTACAATGCAAGACAAAGTGAAAAGGAAATCGGCTAAAAAGGAAATCGACTTCAAGCAAAATGGAATAGCTTCTAATCTTTTTCCTAAACTCTTCTAAGCTTTCCTAGCAACCTAATAAGCTTCTTTTACTCGTGTTCTAGGTGATAAACAACTTAGAGCAAGGCACAAAGCAATCGACAAGTGAAGGTATGCGGCTAGGGTTCTTCTCTCACTAGGGTTTCCGGATGAGTCCAAATAAGGAAAGTCTAAAAATCCTTGTCTAAACTCTCATGCAGTCACGAGCAGCCCTAAATTAAAAGGGTTCTAATGCTTATTCAAGATGGTTTAGATTGAACACGGATGAACAACAAAGAACACAAACAAGAAACAAAAGCAAAGAGAGAGAAAGCGAGTACTTCCCAACCAAAGTTGCTCTGATACCACTTGATGCGTCCCTAGGATGCTCTTTGGTTGATGGGAATGGATAATCCTTGCAAGAACGAATCAAAAGACTCAAGTTCTTCAAGGCGTGTGGATTGGATGGTGACACAAGAGGGATGAATGATCTCTTGATACTCCTAGATGAATGGTTTGGATATTACACACCAAACTAGACACCCTTAGACTCTGGATATGACACACCAGAACTCGGCACACTTCTTTTAGAGGGAGAGAGCCACAAAGATGAATAAACTTGTATAGAAAAGATTGGATGGATACAATAGGGTGTAGAGAACCCTTTAAATAAGAAACCAGAGACATGCCTCTAGGGTTTCGACAAGGAATCAAAAAAGGAAAGAAAGAAAACTATAGTTATAAGCTTAATAATGAAATAAAATGCAACTTCTAATAGGCTTGGACCGAGTATAGTACTTAGGTGATTTGTAGACAAGTTGTGGCCTCGTTAAAAACCTTCCTCCTGGACAACCTCGTGGGACAAAACCAAAAGCAAGGAAAAGAGCACGCACCCCATGTCTGCCTAGACACTATCTCAGTTTGGTGTAGAGATGGCTTGAATGGTGATCAAGACATCTCGGATCAAACCTTGTCCAAGACCTTCTTGTTGTGGATGTGAAGTGAGTAATCCAACAACATTCTCCTTAAGCTTCTTGACTCTGGAACGAGTCATGGGACCTTCAGGAATGGTTAGAGTATCCTCATCAAATGGTTGATGCATTGTGGCTTTATGTTGCTCATCTAAACTCTCCTCATTGTCCTCCTTAGTGATCCGGTCCATGATCACATCATTCTTTGTTGTAAGCTGGCTTAGAAGATGACCCATACTGGTTCCTGGAGTAAGAAGACTTTCTCTTGTTCTGCTGCTCAATAAGCACTGCCTTATGAAGGAGTTCTTCCATGTTTTTGAAGTCTTGCATCTCTAGGCGATCCTGCACATCTCTGTTAAGACCTCCCTGTTGGAAAGTCAGAGAGCAATGATGTGTGAGAGAGTGATGAACAACACGCCCTTAAAGGCAGAGATAGACTTGTTTTGGATATGAGAAAGATCTGATGATATGTGTATGAACTCAGATCAGAAACAAGAGTATAAGAGAGATTAGAGTGTATAAGAGAGATTAAGTGTTTTAGAGTTTAAGAAGGGAGAGATTAAGGGATTCTGATCTAAGAACACACACTGATTTATTATGAAGAGAAGGGGAAATCCCCCATTCAGCTTAAGCTGATACAACTCGCCAATCTAGGCTTTATATAGGCTTTACACTTTGCAATCCCATAAACCTAGATCTAATGGATAGAAATAACTTAAGAGGAATGGATGGTGTAGATGAGTTGGGTCTTCTTGTAATTTCTGATGCTGGATGGATAAGGTTGCTTTAATTCAAACAAGGAAAGCTGGCGCCTGATCTCTTATTGGCTGGTCTAAGGCTCCTCTTCATCTGCCCATGTATCTGTCCAGATACTTTAGTCAGGCTGGTCTTTCTTTACAGCAAGTGCCAGCCTGTTCCTTGACCACACAAACCCCCAGGCGCCCAAGGTATCTTCTTGATGCCATTTTGATTCCTCTTGATCAGAACAAGCATCACTTGCGCCCTAAGTTTGCACGGCTTCATTTCAGGTTCATCCCGGGAAAGTATTTCACCCTATCTTTGCACGGTCGATGGTACGGACCTCCTGTCCCGTATCACTCGCCCTAGTTTTGCACAAACTCCCCAACCATCTTTAAAGGTCGAATGGAAACTTCTTTGGGTCGCCCTATTTTTGCACGGTCCGTACAAGTCCGTACGGTTCGCCCTATTTTTGCACGGTCGACCCATCTCCTCCCAAATGTCTCTAAATGGTGTCTAAGTCCCTCCCTGGACTTGAACCTAGCTTTGCACATCTTTAAACACTCCTAAAGCCTTCTTAGACAATCTCCGGAGGTCTTGCCCTAACTTTGCACGGGACCAAAACTCCACCCCAAACTCATCCTTTGGCTCCATTTCATCTCTTCAAGTTAACACTCCCCCTCAAGCTTGACTCTAGTGTCCTAAGTCAAGCTTGGAACCTTGAAGAATCCCCTCATTAAAAACCTCACCAAAAGAAAACCCTTTTTGGGATAAAACCTTGATGAGGGAAAAAGAGTAGGTTCCTCAAGGCCTAGGGGATTGGCCAGTGATTCTTTGTACCTTACCATCAATGTAAGGGATCCAAAGAATCACTTGGATCATGGCCTCTCATGTGATGCAAGGTTCGTTCATCACTGTCCTTGCTCACCACCAACACTTCTTGTATCTCATCTTTGGACAGACCTTGTTGCTCCCCCTTTCTCACAACCTCCTTGTTGTGATCAAGTGCTCGCTTCTTCTGATCTTCCTTGATAGATACATACTGAGTCTTGACTCCTTCTACTTCAAGAGAACACACCAAGCTACTGAACCTCATGATGATGCTTCAGCCATTGTACCAATCACCTCACTCTAGAAGCCGCCTTGTTCCCAATGCTTCATCATTCCTCACTTAGCTTCATAAACTGATATGCTCCTCTTCCTTGCCATACTGTCAATGACTCTCCTTGATCAGATCATGTCTCACACTCCCCTCAAGCTTGACCATGTGGAACAAGTCAAGCTGGAAGGATTGCACACATGATCTGCATCACACCCATTGCAACACCTTGAACTTCCATCTTGATTGGATTGCTTATGGAAGCTTCATCTCACCAGCCACCTCACACTAGAAGCCGCACTGCTGAGTCTTCATCTTCCCATAGCCAAGAACCCTCTTGAAGCTCTCTTGTCTAGACACGCCACTGCCTAAACCCAAATGGCTCCTTCTTCAGCTGCTTGCAATGGCTCCTCTTGAACCGCTTGATAGCTCACTTAACTCCCCTCCTCAAGCTTGGATTAGATTTGGGATCCAAGCTTGCAAGTGAGCTTCAGTGACTTCAAGCATCAGTGGCGGCATCACCACTCCTCTATCAATTCTCCATTGAACCCCAATGGCACACCATTCTGCCTCTTTCAACTCGGATGTATAGTGAACCAAAGAACACCTTTTGTGAAACCTGAAACATCACTAACTCCAGCAAAGATCAGAAACAAACATTTGAGATCAAGCCTTGAGTAATCATCAAGCTTGATCCCCACACTGTGTCAAGCTTTGCACAAGATTGAATCAAGCATTAGCTAGTTCACATCTTTGCAAGCTACTTCTCTAAGCAAAGTAAGATCATTTCAGATTCAATACAAGCTACTTAGGCAATTTCTTTACTTGTCTTAACCACATCTTAGTCTTTTAAACTAATTGCTCAATCTTAAGACAGTAACCATTATGATAGTATGCAGCACCTTAACCAGTTTCTAAACAGGTATGCTACAAGATCAGACACAATCATCTATCAATGCTCACACAAATTTTAACTGAGGTCTAGCAACACTTATCATAACCTTACACCAGACCATGCATTACCTTAATCAGATTCAAGTTATGAAAGCTACTAGACGCAAAAACACCAATCTATCATCCTAGCACAACTCATACAAGATCTGAGGCAAGCACTTCATATCTCAACTTCACAAGTCTCTTTAAACATCCTGGAACAAGTTCTAAACAATTTTCAAATTTATTTAGCAAACTTTTAAGAAATCCTCAGGTTATAAATCTCAATCACAACACCACACATTTCAATATTCAGTTCAAATGCTCAAGCTTTACAAACAAGAGAAAGAGTTTCCTTACAGCCAAGGAACTAGTGTTAGTTCCTTGAAACTCCATTGAATCATGGCAAGGAAGTGAGCTTCTGGTGGCGCCACCTTGTCTCCTCCTTCCATGAACCTTTCTCTCCTTTCTCTTGAACTCTCCATGTCAAAGACTACACCTTTTCTTCATGTGAACTCGCCAGGCTCTCAAGATTAGAAAGCTACCACCTTCCTTCTTGGATAATGAATAAGAACTTGCTTGAACATGGATCTGAAGCTTGGTTGATCAGACCACTCCATAACCATTGTTTCCAAGCTTCTTCCTTCTTCAATGGCGCCATGAGATGGTGTAGATCAGCAATAGACAGCTTCTTGTCACCAAGGATGAACCCACCTTCCATTCTGAGATGTTGAACAACCACATGAACCAGGGATCTTCATCTTGCTTCAAAATGACATGAGAGGTAAGCACTGAGATGGCGGAAGCAATAGCTCAGGTTCTAGATAACCTGGCTCTGATACCATGTTGGAAAGTCAGAGAGCAATGATGTGTGAGAGAGTGATGAACAACACGCCCTTAAAGGCAGAGATAGACTTGTTTTGGTTATGAGAAAGATCTGATGATATGTGTATGAACTCAGATCAGAAACAGAGTATAAGAGAGATTAGAGTGTATAAGAGAGATTAAGTGTTTTAGAGTTTAAGAAAGGGAGAGATTAAGGGATTCTGATCTAAGAACACACACTGATTTATTATGAAGAGAAGGGGAAATCCCCCATTCAGCTTAAGCTGATACAACTCGCCAATCTAGGCTTTATATAGGCTTTACACTTTGCAATCCCATAAACCTAGATCTAATGGATAGAAATAACTTAAGAGGAATGGATGGTGTAGATGAGTTGGGTCTTCTTGTAATTTCTGATGCTGGATGGATAAGGTTGCTTTAATTCAAACAAGGAAAGCTGGCGCCTGATCTCTTATTGGCTGGTCTAAGGCTCCTCTTCATCTGCCCATGTATCTGTCCAGATACTTAGTCAAGGCTGGTCTTTCTTTACAGCAAGTGCCAGCCTGTTCCTTGACCACACAACCCCCAGGCGCCCAAGGTATCTTCTTGATGCCATTTTGATTCCTCTTGATCAGAACAAGCATCACTTGCGCCCTAAGTTTGCACGGCTTCATTTCAGGTTCATCCCGGGAAAGTATTTCACCCTATCTTTGCACGGTCGATGGTACGGACCTCCTGTCCGTATCACTCGCCCCAGTTTTGCACAAACTCCCCAACCATCTTAAAGGTCGAATGGAAACTTCTTTGGGTCGCCCTATTTTTGCACGGTCCGTACAAGTCTGTACGGTTCGCCCTATTTTTGCACGGTCGACCATCTCCTCCCAAATGTCTCTAAATGGTGTCTAAGTCCCTCCTGGACTTGACCCTAGCTTTGCACATCTTTAAACACTCCTAAAGCCTTCTTAGACAATCTCTGGAGGTCTTGCCCTAACTTTGCACGGGACCAAAACTCCACCCAACTCATCCTTTGGCTCCATTTCATCTCTTCAAGTTAACACTCCCTGGAACCTTGCCATTGTGGATTCCTCATCTTCATTAACATTGGCTTTGATCATGAGAGTCTCCATTTCCTGGAAATAGTCATCTACACTCTTGTTTCCTTGAGTCAGTCTCCTGAGCTTCTGGTGAAGATCTCTGCCATAATGAGATGGAACAAATCTAGCTTTCATAAGAGTTTTCATTTCATACCAAGAAGTAACTGGCGGCACTCCAGTTTGTCTTCTCTTGTGGATGATCTGCTCCCACCAGTTGATAGCATACCCACTGAACTCAGTTTCAGCAAGCTTTACTTTCTTCTCTTCAGAATAGATTTGAAGTATCAAAAACTAGTTCCATTTTTCTCTCCCACTCCAAGTATGCATCAAGATCACTCTTTCCAGCAAAAGGTGGGATTCTCAGCTTGATATTTCCCAAGTTATCATTGACTCTTGGACGCTGGTTGTTGCTTCTTCTGGACCTGGTTACACTTCTGTCTGAAGAGGAATAAGCATCATCAGATTCAACTTCTCTAGGTTCCCTTCTGGTTCTCCTTTCTTGTCGTTCTGCAGCTCTGTTTCTAGGCTGTCTAGAACCATAAAATAATTCATTGGCTTCCTCTTCTCTTCTGATCAGATTATCTTGAACTTGCTTGGTGATCTCAGCAATTAGAGCCTGCATTTGAAAAGGATTAATATTGACAGCAGGTGGTGGTGTTTCTTCTTGTTCATTGTTTTCTCCAGACATGGTTTCCTGCAAAATCAACAAACTTTAGCAATAAACAGAGCTCTCTCCTCTCAATATCCTTTGATCTCTCAAGCTTTTGGTGATGATAGTGATTCAATGGTTCTGTAAACAACCCAATCAAGTGAAAAATGCAGAAACCCAAATCCCCAAAGAAAAGATAGACAGATTGCAAGATTTTGGATGAGCAAGTGATTTTACCAAACCTCAGTCTGATTTCTCCTAGACTGAACCCGATTTCTCCTGGGGATTTTCTTTTTAATCAGATTTGGCTCACTTGCAAACAGATAGACAGATAAGAGATTGATAAGAACAGAAATACCCAGAATAAAAGATGAATTCGAAATCCCAAAGAAATGAACTTGAAATCCCAGAAAGTCTCAGACTTTGATAGTTTAGAGATTGAAAAATATCCCAGAACTTGTAGATCAACAGAGTGGTTGCTCTGATACCACTTAATGACTTTTTCCCAAGGATTTCCACTCTGATTTTGGTTGGATCTACTCTGTAACAGATTGAAAGATGGTTTTTGATGGATATTGGCTTGATGGACGAATTAGGGTTTATGGATAGATGGGTTGAAGGGATTTGATAGATTGAAACACTGAGGGTTGCGGAAAAGACCTCAGATTCTTCACTCTCTCACTCTGGATTTGACACACCAGTCAGATTGAGAGCTTGTTGATTGTTTTGGGTTCACACACCTCCACAATCAAGTTGTTCTAAGAACAAATGAATCACCAAAGAGAAAAGAGTTTTTGATAAAAATGATGATTGTCTTCCAAATGAAACAAAACAGAGTTTTAAAGGAAAATAACAACAATTTCGTGCATGACAGCCTTGGGACTTGTAGTTTTGTGCATGAGCACTTAGGGAAAAGAAATAAGACAAAAACATAAGTAAATTAGTTGTTGTAGAAGACAGCTGAGCAAATGAAGGTGGTTGGGGTGATGGTGGTTTGGCCAAGTAACTCTTCCTCACTTTCTTGGTTCAGAACAAGGCAAGCAATCTTCTCAATAAGCTTCTTGGACCTGGATCTCGTGATGGGCCCAACAGATATGACAAATGGATCTTCTTTCTGGTCATTGGACTTCTTTTGGGCTGAGAGAGAAACATCTTCATTTTGGGTCTGGTCCATATCATCTTCTTCATAGTAACTTGGTTCTTGCATCCATTCAGCTTCATCATTAAGTTCATCTAAGATTAGCTCATCCTGGATTGCATCACTAAGGCTGTTAGGTTGCTAGGAAACCTTAGAAAAGTTTAGGAAAAAGTTTAGAAGCTTTTCCTTTTGCTTGAATCCTTTTTCCTTTTCTAGCCGATTTCTCCTTTTTTGTTTTGTCTTGCAAGACAAGCTTGTTTGCTTTTCCTTTTTGCTTGTTTTCTTTTTCCTTTTTGCTTGTCTTGTTCCCTAGAAACCTTTTACTGGTTATTTTGGTTACCTTTGCGCAGGAAGCATGGTCTCCAAGTCTGAAGAAGAAGCTTAACTCGTCAGCTTCTCATGGAGGCTATGTCGGCTCAACTCAACAAAAACATGGTGGCAACCATGACCAAGATGATGAGGACCAACCTCAATGACCTCAGGAGAGAGCTCAGAGAAGACATCAGGAGAGCTACTAGTCAAGCACCAAACCGAGAGACTAGGAGAGAAAGAGAGAGGAGAGAGGAGAGACCTCATGCAACTCGCCAAGAACATGATGGTTATGAGGAGACTGACAATGAGTATGAGCACCTCAGTTCATCCTCAAGAAGACATAGGCGTGTCCAAGAGAGAAGGATGAACCAGGGAGATGAGCTTGCTGGTTTGAAGATCAAGATACCCCCATTCCATGGCAAAGCTGATCCGGATGCCTACCTTGAGTGGGAGAAGAAGATTGAAAGTCTTGATGGAAAGGAACCAATCTGTTACAGCAAGGAGAAGACAGTCTCTAAGCCATTTAAAGAAGATAAACAATTCTGTTTATTCAGTGAAAAGGATAAGGAGGCATTGTTACAAGTAATGATGGATGTGGAGAAGCAAATCAGACGGACCAACACAACACGTCCATCCATTGAAACACAGCATCAAGAACCAGAACCAGTTGCGCCTATCCAAGAAGATCAAGACAAAGTAACCTCACATATCTTTCATAAAGAAGAGAAGCCTGTTCAGAACGTCATGGTCCCTTTAACACAACACATGGTAGCAGAGAAGACACCCAGGGAACCTCAGAGAGCTCGTAGAATGAATCAACTAATTGTCTTTGATCCATGTGATTTCCAAAGGACCTTCTTAGGTACTTTTCTGTTCACTCCTTTTGTTTGGTACAAGAAAGGAGAAGTGGAACTATCAAGACACGACTTGGATATGAGACATGTTGTATTTGAGCCTGGAGGAGAGGTCTGGAATCAGAAGAACAAGATCAAACAGGTTAAGAAGAGTTCAGCTGCACCAACATTGGATTTTGTAGATTTCTCATCCTTTGAAGATAAGGGGTTGCACGTCTCAGCTCAGCAAGAGTTTCACTATGAAACCAACTGGAGAATGAAGCCAATTCAGTCACGGATCCAACAAACCAGACAACGCAGAAAATGGCCTTCTGATCATCAAGATATTGCTAGTTTTGCAAAACATGCCGGTTTGGATCTTTCCCAAGAGGAACTTATGTCTGATTGTGCTGGAAGGTTACAGACCTACTCGTGGAGACCTGGAGGATATTTCCACAAGATTATCACCCTTGGAGAGTGCTCTGTTCGTGCTAGAACAAGTTGGGGTCATAAGGAGTTTGAAGTTGATCAAAAGGACTTGCATCTTGACCATATCAAGATATGGAAGCCACCAGATATGCAGCAACTTCAGTACCAATGCAAAGATTATCAAAATGTAATTGGAGATGAAGAATTCACTAGAGTCAATGGTGAAGTGATTACTGGAGCAGGAGAAGAACTCATGTTTCCTTCTCAAATCAAAGAGAAACCACCAGAGGAACTTAGTCTACAACAATCTCCAAAGAAACCAACCCGGGGGTAACTATCTAAACTCAAAGAAAAACATGAAGCCTGATTTGCTTGCTGTGAGTACAGGTCAAACTGTTTTGAGATCTACCATTTTCGAAAAGAGAAGCTATGATAATGATCAGAGTATCAAGAATGGGTTGTTGGCTAAGTTGATGATGCAACCATCAAACCTTGGAAACTGTCTAGCCGCCAGCCTTGACATAGGGACAGTCCGAGGGTCATATCTCAACAACCACAAGGAGTTAACCATCAAACTCGACTGCCATGGAAACTTAACTCATCAGGGTCTCACGTCGATTTGGAATCAAGTCCAAACCTTCTCAGATGAAAGAGTTATGGGTTCTACAAATCGGGTGATCCTGTATTGGCTATCTTTGAACTTTTCTGAGTTTAAAACATCTCAATCCTATATATGGCGACCAGGTGAGCATGCTAAGGTAAGTGATCATGTTTTCAAGAGTTCTTTTATCAATTACACAGATATGATGCACTTGTTTTTGTCAAAAGAGCCATGTGCAGATTATGATGAAGCTTGGAAGCATACAAGAAGAAAGAACAAGCATGTGGAAGACAAGCGGTTCAAGCCACCTGATTTGGATCAGGATAAGCACCAGGACGTCACTAGCTTCATCCTCATCAAAGAAGCACCACCAGAAGCAGCACACAAGCCAAAACCGAGCAAAAACCAATTTGGGATAAGATTATTACTCTTTGATAAACTTTCATGTGCTAACTTGCTTTGTTTCAACATGTCAGGTTTAAGTAATGAATCAGGAACTAAATGGATTAGTGCCTTCTACATATCCAAACCAGTCAGCAACAATGCCTATCAAAGAGGCTTGCAAGGTAAGTGTAATCTGATTTTAAACTTCAATGTTACTGACTTGGTCCCCTCTATTGTAGGTAAAACAGATTTGAGGACAAATCTTTTTGAAGAGGGAGGGGATGATGTGATCATGGAAAGCACCAAAGAATGGAAGCATGAACATGAACCTGAAGAGCTTGAGGATGCAACCTTTAAGAGTGCATTTGCTGTGATCATGGACCGGATCACTAAGGAGAACAAGGAGAGTCTAGATGAGCCACAAGAAGCCACATTGCACCAGCAACTTGGTGATGATGCTCTAGCCATTCCTGAAGGTCCCATGACTCGTTCCAGAGTCAAGAAGCTTAAGGAGAATGTTGTTGGATTACTCACTTCACATCCACAACAAGAAGGTCTTGGACAAGGTCTGATCCGAGATGTCTTGATCACCATTCAAGCCATCTCTACATCAAACTGAGTTAGTGTCTAGGCAAGACATGGGGTGCGTGCTCTTTTCCTTGCTTTTGGTTTTGTCCCACGAGGTTTTCCAGGAGGAAGGTTTTTAACGAGGCCACAACTTGTCTACACATCACCTAAGTCCTATCTCGGTCCAAGACTCAAAGAAGTTACATTTTTATTCCATTTTTAAGCTTAAGTTAAATTTAGACTATAGTTTCCTTTCTTTCCTTTTCTTGCTTAATGTCGAAACCCTAGAGGATTTGTCTCTGGTTTCTTATTTAAAGGGGTTCTCTACACCCTCTTGTAATCATCCAGCTTTTTAATATCAAGTTATCTTTTCTCCTTGACGGCTCTCTCTCTAGAAAGGTGTCGAGTTCTGGTGTGTAGTATCCAGAGTCTAAGGGTGTCTAATTTGGTGTGTCATATCCAAGTTATTCATCTAGGAGTATCAAGAGATCATCCATCCCTCTTGTGTCACCATTCAATCCACACGCCTTGAAGGACTTGAGTCTCTGATTCGTTCTTGCAAGGATCTATCCATTCCCATCAACCAAAGAGCATCCTAGGGACGCATCAAGTGCTCATCACTGACAAGTGAGCTCATCTGGATCAGGAATCTACTTCTAGACTTGGGCATTGAAACCACTACTCCTATCACTATGCATTGTGATAATCAGGCTGCTATACACATAGCATCAAACTCGGTGTTCCATGAAAGAACCAAGCATATTGAAGTGGATTGTCATAAAGTAAGGCAAGCTGTGGAGCAGAAGATCATTCTACCTTGCTATACCAGAAGTGAAGATCAACTAGCAGACATCTTTACCAAGGGGCAAGCACTAAAGTCTGTGAGTTCATACATCCAAGGTTGGGACTCATAGACTTATCCAGATCATGATCCCCTCAGCCATGAAACATCTACTCTTTTCCTTGTGTGGTTTATCCCAGTGGGTTTTACACACAAAGGTTTTAATGAGGGATGTGTTCATGGTCTCCAAGCTTAACCATTGCTGTATGCGCTAAGCTTGAGGGGAGTATTGACAAAGTATATAGTCAAATAAGAAGAAGAAAGAATCCGGAAACAAGTGA
This sequence comes from Moricandia arvensis, assembly GCA_905132765.1. Taxonomy (NCBI): domain Eukaryota; kingdom Viridiplantae; phylum Streptophyta; class Magnoliopsida; order Brassicales; family Brassicaceae; genus Moricandia; species Moricandia arvensis. Next base: position 20,675 of record CAJHQP010009558.1, read on the forward strand.
AGAAGAAGCAGAGTTGAACTTGCTTGAGTTACAAGTATGTCCGTACAATGCTTGACTCATAAGGCACCTCAGCTCAACCTAACGTGTCTTAGGAGGCAAGGCAAGTTCAAACTCGCCCTCAGTTCATGCCAGAAGAGAGAAGAGACCGTTGGAGATAATTTTAGAGGCAAGAAAGGTTGATTCAAATGGAAAGATCACATGTTCCTCTTAAGGGGTTGAACCGTTGAGGACATGTCACTTTCATGTCTTGATCAGACCACCTCCCTCGAGCAGAGTCCTTTAGTTTATTCTTCTTTTGTACTTAGGCAAGCTTATTTTATTCATTCTCTGTATAGGCAACTTGCCTACTTAAACATGTAACCGAGCCACACTTCAAACTAAGGAAATAAGTTTCCCTTCACTCTCTTTCTTAGTTTCGATTATCTCTCTCTCTCTCTCTCGAGTTTACTTCATTTCTCTCTGGTTCTTTCACTCTGTTCTTCATTTTCTAACAATCATCTCGGTCATGGTTGCAATCATGTTTTGATTGAGTTGAGCCGACATAGCTTCCATGAGGAGTTTGTTCTTCCGGACAAGTTCAGCTTCTTCTTCAAGACTCGGACACCAATTGTTCCTGCTCAAAGATAAACAAGACAACCAGTAAAGAGTTCTAGGGAGAAGACAAGCAAAAAGGAAAAGAAAAACAAGCAAAAAGGAAAAAGAAAACAAGCTTACAATGCAAGACAAAAGTGAAAAGGAAATCGGCTAAGAAAAGGAAATCGATTCAAGCAAAATGGAAACACTTCTAAGCTTTTTCCTAATCACTCCTAAGGTTTTCTAGCACCCTAAATAGCCTCAATATGCTCGGTTTTCAAGGTGATAGACAAGCTAAACTAATGCACAAAGTGATAGACAAGAAAGGGTATGCGGCTAGGGTTCTTCTCTCACTAGGGTTTTCGCATGCAAACCAGATAAGGAAAGTTTAAGAATGCTGTCTAATTTCTTATGCAGTCACGAGCAGCCCCTAAACATATTGACTCAAAGGAAATAAGAGGATGAAATAAAGAGAGGATTACTCAGATGTGGCATAGCTTGGAAGACAAGGCATTCCGTACATACTTGCATCTCAAGCTACCAAGGCTCAAACCTAACTTACCTTTGGAAGACAAGGGAAGTTCAAACTCGCCTAGATCATCCTCAGAAAGTCAAGGAGCCGTTGGGAGCTTGTCTGAGGCAAAGAAGAATATTTAAATGGAAAGATCACATGTTCCTTTAAGGTGTGGACATTTGGAGCTGTCCCTTTCCCTCGGCCAG
>CAJHQP010009559.1:0-21966 GCA_905132765.1 Moricandia arvensis
ATAGTATCTCTCTATTTTCAAAGAGGACATTTCTCGGGAAGTTTCTGACATTGATTTTGCCCTGACTGATTTTAACCCCAACATAAGAATACTCGTTTATTCTCACATTCGAAAATAATTTTTTTCACATTGTACTCAAAAAGTTTAAAAAAATTTCGGCAATAAAGACTTCTTTATCATTTTCAAATATTTCTATCATCCTGCAAAGAAACGTTATGTTATACATCCATATACGAGCAAAGCGATCATCGCACCATCCCAGAAATGGAAAACTCGCGAAAAGTCGTTCTGCCTCAAACGGATCACCTCCACTATCGTATCTCGGTAGAATCATAAATTTTCAATTCCCTACCAACGCTTGAGACCCTGGTCTCTTATGCTCAGAGCATTAGTTACACAAAGAATCTTTTTGGAAAAATAGGCGAGACGTCGCCTGAATTTTTGAGAACACACCCCCAGTCCATTCGCGACTATAAAACGCTCGGATATTGGCCCCGCTGAGAACTTTAGCCGTCTTAAACAAACGCACCCAGGTCCGTCCTAAAGATAGATCCTCTCACATTCGGCTAGGATAAATAGCGCGCTATAAAATAAATCTGAAATTTTGGTCAGCACTTTCGGGAGATTTAAAAATTGTCCCCGAGGAGATGCTTGACTCCGACCAGACAAGTCATATAAGCCGAGAACCTATCGTGGACTTTAAATCGGAACGGAGTCACATTAAAATCAAAACAGGCAAAACGAAAGCCGATTAGTCATCACAAAGCCTTAAACCGAAAGTAAACCTAGGGCTTTCACGAAACCCAACACACTAGTCTCTAACGTCTCATGACATGATATCAAAAAGATACGAGATCCTAAAAGCATGTCCCTTCATCCACATTTAAACGTTCTCGAAACTTCAAAAACTCCTCGAACATCTCAGACGAACAACGAATAAGAAGATCCTCAAAAAAAGGAGGAAGTCGAGATGAAAACTCGAGATTTTTTTCCTTCACTTAAGGAATTCCAAACATCTATTTAAACACCCACTTATCATAAAAAGCATGGGTTGAATGAAAGATAATGAAAGGTAGAGTTTCAAGGCCACACTCGGCCAGTCCCGCTACATACGACCACAATCGGCCGACGATGAACGAAACATAATGAAAACATGCTATAATACAAGAGAACACATTCCCGAATAAGTCATGATCTCACAATCACTCGTCGAAACCAAAGTACCTGGTCATCGATCTACCGAGCGAACACGGATGCATCGTTAACACAACGAAAAAGAAGTGCTCCCGCCAGTCATGGTAGTTCGACACGAACTCCTTTATGATCGTCATCCCCTGCCGAGGCCTCAACTGAACTATGGACGACTTCCTCCCAGGGTTTAAGCATAGCGTCAAGATGATTGGCGTTGGGGGTCATACCTAATTCGTAACTCAGCAAAAGAATCCCGACAATATGCTGCAAACCAGACGGGTTTATCTGACCAATCGGTATCTTGAAATGGTTGAAAATTTGCGCCATGATTTCAAGAATAGGAAACCAAAAATGGCACTACATCAAGTACGCCTCATAGCACGTGAAGTAACCCTCATGCGTAGACTCAGCGAGCTCTCCAACTTTCGGAAGACGAAAATCGACTAACTCAAGAACTCGGCAATGGCTCCGGATGGCAGCAAGCCCATTCGGACAGCTCCTGCTGGGATAACCCTCCACGGGGTTGGCATTAAACGGGGACAGGGCCCACGTAACAGGTCTGGGAGGTTTCACTTTTCCCCTGGCCTCCCAGTATGCCTCAGCTTCCTCAGGATCAGCCGAGTGAGCCACGAATTCCACCTTTGGCCCAGCATCGTTGTGTTGCAAGCTGGAACCAATAGGGACATAACGGTCGTGGCGAGACTTTGAGGAAGCCTTTCTTCTTGAAGACATAACTTTCTTTTTACCGAAGGGAGGAAAGAGAGGAGAAAATCTTTTAATCCTTGAAAAAAGTTTATGGAAATGTGCAAGTCAGGAATTTGAAAACCCACTCCATATACTTATAGAAGAAAAGATTCACTATTTCACTTCCCGGCTTTCGAACATCTGATTCCGCCTAATTTATCCAATATGCTTGAAAAACGCTCACAAGAACATCACGGTTCTGACAAGCTGGGGGCTAATTGTTGGGGTCAAAATCGATTACGACGAAATCAACGTTAGAAACCTACCGGGAAATGCACCCCTTGTGAAAAAGAGATAATATCTCAAAAAAGGGGAACGGGAAAAATCAAAGTCAAGTCTCGGCTAACCATGAAGGAATGGTCTCCAGAGTGAGCCATCAAGAAAAGTTTGTCATAGACCCTGGGTCAACGTATCCCCGAGCGTCAACCGACGAAACGACTAAAGGACTCGATCATCCAACTTACTGGATGGAGAATTTGGCCGAACAAGACGTCCACCTCGTCGAACGGACAAATCGAACAACAAGAACCGACCAACTTGCCCATTCGGCGAGTTGGATAATGTAGGCCGACCAACTCGCTTGTTTGGCGAGTTGGGCAGCATGGATCGACCAACTCGCCTGTTTGGCAAGTTGGGCAGCATGGGCCGACCAACTCGCCCGCTCGGCGAGTTGGGCAGCGTGGGCCGACCAACTCGCCCAATTGGCGAGTTGGACCAATCCAACTTGCCGAACGGGCGAGTTGGACAGCATGGGCCGACCAACTCGCCCGTTCGGCGAGTTGGGCAGCGTGGGCCAACCAACTCACCCATTCGGCGAGTTGAACAACATAGGCAGACCAACTCGCCGAACGAGCGAGTTGGACAACATGGGCCGACCAACTCGCCCGTTCGGAGAGTTGGATCAAACATGACAACTAACTCGCCAAACGAGCGAGTTAAGTAGCACAAGCAATTCAACTCGCCCGTTCGGCGAGTAGGATCACTCAATCCATTTTCATCTCATCCTTGTAACTCCCTCCTTCGAAACTTTATCGAACTTATCTTTGTTTTGTCTTGATCAAGGTTGACATTGGAACTTTACCGAAAGAACTCGTTCCCTCGTGTAAAGATCGGATCAATCATGTAAGACGATAACGGTTAACTAAACACTAGGAGTCGCATGACCTATACGAAAGATCCAAACTCTCGGACGACATCGCCTCAGGAATGCTCTTTTGATAAAATCACAAAAAATGCTTAAGTCAAAGAACGACCCGAGAAGGTCTAAAACTTGGCTAAAGGCCCACTCGTGATTTTATCCGAAATCGAGCCCAAAATTTATGACGGTTTATCTTTTATTTTGCCAGAAGGGATAAATGTTAAGTTCAGAAGATAAATTTCAAGATCAAAAGATAAATATTAAGTTTTCAAAGATAATCATGAAGATCGAGGGAAAAAAAGGAATATTTCCGCGAAGCGATAAATTCGACCGAGGGCGGAAGGGGAAAGAGCAAACCGCCTCTGGAGGAGTATATAAGGACTTCGAGGGTGAGGATGCAAGGGAGACACAAAAATCTTACTTAGAGCAAATATAGCACTTAGGGAAATTAGACATATTTTTCGTTTTACTGCTATCGAGCTGCGACTCAACTAGGTTATTTAGGTCTTACGAGGTTATAACTAGGAACTCGCCGACGGCTTTTTCTACTATGGATTTACCTGTTGTAATGCTCAAACCACAGATTCAGAATAAGATCCTCTTTGTTCTCTTTCTGTCTTTACTAATTCATTGTTATATTGTTGTTCTCATTATTTGGTTGCTTGACGTTTTTGGCTTAGCAGAAATCCAGGACCTCTGGGAATTCTAGGTTTACCTTGCCTTCCTAAATCAACAGAAATTGACAATGCGAATTTCGGTTCCCACATTCATCATACCTTCAAGGATGGAGAACCAGGAACATGATGCCAGTACACATGATCCCATAACAGCAAAGAGACACTCTAGAAGAATACAAAATATTTCCTAACATCTTCGCCGAGAAGGAACTGACAAAGAGATGGATGGCTTTGCCAAAAGAGTTTCTAAAATTCCTCTAGATACTCCAGGTCACGAGTATCCTAACGCCCTCCGTGACACTGAATCAGCAGTTAGTAGCATGCCTAGAGTGATGGCAGAGAAGCTAAACCTGAAAGTGGAGCCTTCTAGTGATTCTTTCACCTTTGTGGATTGCTCCAAAGTGAACTCAGGAGGGATGGTCGGAGACGTTCCAGTGCAGATTTACAATGCCATAGTTCCAGAAGACTTCCATGTGATGGACATAAATATTAATTGGAACTCATCCTTACTCCTTTGAAAAGCTTTCATGGAAACAGTGGGAGCTATCTGTGACATGAATACAAACATATTGTATCTATCCTTGATTGATCCATACATTTTCTATGAACCTATTAAAGTCAAGAACAAAGTTGCTCAGATAGATTTGGGTAGTGATCCAGGTTGGATTAGTACATGCTTCTGCAACTATGATCAAGACGATGAGCCCGCAGACACATCATCGTTCGACACCCAACCCTTGGCATCGGTCGACGGTCCCTTCAACCAGAACCAGCATGGATCCCACACTCTAGCATCAATCTACGATAACAACACACCATCGAACGACGGTGTTGCCCCAGATTAGGACAACAAAGACAGTCAAGAAGAGATAATCTACACCGGGCAACAATACCATGAGAGGGTGCCAGAACCTGACAATCAAGAGTATGATGAATCCTACTCTGAGGAAGAAGCAGTCGAGTACCATGCCTTTGCACTCGAAGAATCTGGAAATTTCAAAGGATATTTTGGAAGCTGGAATACGGAATCGATCGATAGTGACTCAGTACCATCGATCGACGAGGACCCGACAGGAGACAATGATGATTATGGCTACCACAGACCAGATGAGTTTGGAATCATGAGAGACCCAGATGGATATGCACCGGCAATGGATGGAAGATTCTAAATGTGTCCAAGGATGATATCGCAGACATACTAGCTATGGCCAATGGAGAGGAAATCTCTTCAGAAATCAGACATCGGGGGAGGCACTCAACTCAGTGTGGATCGACGGCAACAGTTGGGCATCGATCGACGATCATGACTGGTAACAGAGGACTTATTACAAGATAAGCTCGATGGAGTCTACTTTTTTCAGGACATAATCAGGGAAAGTATCAACCAAAGTTTGGAGGACATTTCAGAGCCCACATATGCCAAACTCAAAATGTTGATAGAACGCATTCAAAGACTTGAAGAAGGGATGCAGATATTGTCTTTTACTCAGAAGAAGATGGAAATTCAGCAAGACAGAGCAGATGCGGCTGTAAGAGGTTTTATCAGTGCATGGTTTGGGACATGAAGCAAATATGTGGATACTTGCTTTCCACAATGGTTTTATAACACACCTTCCTAATCCAGAAGTCACAACGTCGAGCATAAGACTATAACCAAGCGCTGAGTGGGAGGCAACCCACTATTTAGTAAGTTTTAATATAGTTTTTTACTTATCTAGTTATTAATTATGGTTTTTATCTAATCACTTTAGGTTTTCAAAGGAGGAGTAGAACAGTTAGAAATCACCATCGGTCGACGCCATAACTTCGTCATCCGTCGACGACTTGGATGGTTTACCATCGGTCGACACCCGCCAACCACCATCGGTCGAAGCTCCTTACGAAGTTTGGTAACCTCGACTTTCTCTCAACCTTTTACTAATGCTTTAGATTTATTAACCAAACCCGACAAGATATCACTGGGGACAGTGTCATTCAAGTCTAGGGGAGGTCGCTGATGCTTTTATCTATTTTGAGCTTTTATTTATTAATTTTTTTTAAATAGTTTTAATAGAGTCAAGAAGGGAATTATGATCATAACTTATTGACTAACTATACTTTAGTACCATTTTTAGACATAATGATTACAAAGAGTACTAGAGATGCCAAAGTGGATCATCCTGCCATTAGAATACGCTTACTAAGAAAGTCTGAAGGAACCAAAGTTGATCTCCAACCTAATATTGACTACTTTGCTTGCTTTGGGGTTTAGTATACATTGGATCGGATTCCTTCTGCAAGTCTGTAAGGTACTAGTCTGTTAATTCTGATTTTCTTTCTCTCTTTCTCTTCATGATTTGTATAGAAAATATTGAGATGATTTTCTGAGATGCACAGGGGTAGGTACATTACCGATGACCCCACTATTCTAATGCAAAGGAATGATCACACATTGTTGGAAGTGAGGGATAGGTACATTACTGATGACTCTATTATTCGCCTAAAACTCTATATTCAAAAAACAAAATAAAAATGAGATGGCAAGATGGATTGTAGCAGCATCATTGTCCATTGAATTTAAGATTTAAAATATTTTGAAAGAAAAGAGGAAAGAGAGGGATTAGGAAAGGCTTTATACTTATACTTGCAGGTTTGCAGGAGTTGAGTCCATATGTCATCTGATCGATACTCTCGAGGTAAAGTTTGCACTTTATTTTATACAAAGAAATGAGATCATTAGAGGGGTGAGTCATATTAGTATATGTTGAGTTGCTGATAGAATGGATTTGGTTGGTATATTAGGATAAGACATATAAAGTTTTTCTTTGATTAGCACTATTCGATGTGGTTGCGGTGATAGTCATGCCTATGTATTATGTGAGTCTCCTCTTTTCAAACCTCTTTCACATGCTACCTTTGTTTTCCTTGAGGACAAGCAAAATGTTAAGTCTGGGGAAGTTGATATACCTTGTAGTTTACCAATTTAAGACTGTCATTTGGACCATATTTGGAGTCTGCTATGTATGTCTAGACTGTGTTTTAGAGTCTTTTCAGGTCAAGGTACGTTTTGGAACATTATGGAGATAATGGAGCATGGTAGGGCATTTAGAGAAGATATCCAGTTGCTGTTCAATCAGAGTCAAGGTCAAGCGTGACCACCGATCGACGGTGCACACTTGTTGTCGATCGATGGTCTACTCACGAAGCAGTTGACCGACTTCATGCCCAATTCAAGATAATTTACAAAAATTCCCCTGCATGAGTTTTGACCTAGTTTATAAGGTTTTGTCATTGTTTAGGCAAAGAATGTCACAAGACAGAGATTTCATAGCATAATATTGTTTAGAGTTTTTCGTAGTTTTGGGGAAAAGATCTGAACTCCTTCAGATATTTGTATTGGGACCCATTATCTATTTTATGCATTATATTATTCAGTTTATCATGGTTTCTATGATTATGTCTGAGTAATTCTCTTATTAGATTTAGGGTTCATTATGGTATTGTTGAATTATCCAAAAAATAGGATTGCTTCTATGAAAAGATATCCACCTTTGGAATTGTGTTTAATGCTTGTGTTCTAGAGTAGCTAACTAGAACCCTGAACCTAGGACATAGACAACTACGAGGGTAGGTTCTTTGCCTAAATTGATTCCATTGAGTTGGGTTGTTAGATACATGCGATAGTGATATAGCCTATATATTACCAGTTTTAGCTCATGTTCTAGGCCCTATTTAGGGTCTCTTATGTGTGTCTAGGATATTTTTTAGAGTATTTACAGGTCTAGAAATGTTTTGGAGATATATGGAGATACTTGGAGCTTTTGTAGCATTTAGAGGAGAAGAATCCATAGCTAACTATTTGAGGAGTCGAAGTACAAGACTGTCGTCGATCGACGACAAAACCTTGGAGTTGACCGATGATAAAAACCAAGGTCGATCGATGTTGCACACTTGCCGCCGATCGATGCTGCACACTTGCCATCGATCGACATCCAATTCGCATACAGCCGACTGAAAAGCCCAAGTTTAGAGACAAATGACAAAAATGCTCTGAACGAGTTTTGACCTAGTTTTAGGGTTTTTATATTTTTGCTTATGTATTGAGAGTAAAAGAAGTGTGCAAGTGCAGGCAAGGCTTGCACAACTCACAAAGATTTATAGTTTTAGGTTTTAGGGGAGAAGATTCATAACTCATTAGGGATATTTGTATTGGAACCCAGTATTTTATCTATGCATTATATTCAAACTATTGTTCTTTCTTTGATTATGTCTGAGTACTCATCAACTACATTTAGGGTTGAATGATAGCAATCATAGATTAGCCCAAAATTAGGATTGCTAGTTAAGTTAATATCCATCGATTGAGTTGTGCTTAATGCTTGCATTCTAGAGTATCTAACTAGGATCTCGAAAGTAAAACATGAACGACTACGATAGTAGGTTCTGTGCCATAATAGATCTCCACGTAACTATGTTGTTAGGCGCATGCGAGAGCTGGTCTAATAAGTGTGGTGGACTTATCAAATCTCGTTCACACTTCCTTTTGTTTTCACCGTCGATCGACATCAGGCCATAACCGTCGATCGATGGTCTTTTTTTTAGCTCGCATACGAGAGTTGGAGTTAAAAGGGTCAGAATGATTAACATTTGAGTTTTGGAATATTTACATATCCATGCTTCCTATTCCCTATAATCCATTAAGCTTTAAACCCTAGATCTAGCATATTTACATTTGCATCTATTTAGTTTATTAGAATATTTCCATATTTGCATTATTGGAATATTTTCATATTTGCATTATTAGCATATTTACATATTGCATCTCTACTTCTTGATAAGGAATATTTTATTAATTAATTATTTGCCACTAATATATATAATCACCTAGTTAAATCTTTAGAAATAAGAAATCTATTGTGTGTCATTGCTCTCTGTGGATTCGATCCCTAAGTACTACACATGATCTCTTTTTGCAAGAGTAATATTTGTGTGTTAAGATTATGGTTAGTTTGATAGTTAATTGTTTAGAATATTCATACCCTTATAGAACAATAAAAACACCCACGTCACATTGATGGTTTAATTAATCTAGCAGACGCACTTCCTGTCTGATAACTCGATCGACACTAGGCCTTCGCCGTTGATCGATGGTCGACTCCTCTGTTCGCATACGAGAGTTGGAATGAGAAGGGGTCGGATTGTGATTAAGATCCTTGTATAGTTCATAATTTCTTGCATCTTTTTCATTCTAATTCACTTACCTGAAACCCTAGATCTATATTTTTCTTATTTGAATCAGTCAACTTATTTAGCAAATTTCCTTGTTGGAATAAACCCTCATTACAAACTCTCTCTTTATAGCTTACATAGCTTAACCATTATGACTCAGAAATCTATTGTGTGCCCTCGCTCTCTGTGGATTCAATCACTAAGTACTACAATTTGACCTCTCTTGGTAAAGGTAGTCTATTGGGTTAATTTAATAGATTGCATACTTAATTATATACCTTAACCGTGTTGTCATCAAGCTAGCAGACTTAAAACAAGCGCACTGGAGAGACAGTTCCATGTTATCGTTTTTACATACGTTTATCTTTTATTCTACTTATTTATGCTGCAATAACCAACAAGTTTAGGGGAATTCTACATCTTGCCTAATTGTCAATCATAATCGCCAAGGGCCAAACGAAGATCTCCATGTTTCCCACCCTTGACTCCATTGAGCTTCAAGTAAGTGTATTTCTAACCCTTTGCATATTTAGTATTTTATTTTATTCTTAATCTTTTGTTTTTTCTCTTCGAAGTTGCTCTCACACAAAGGACTTTGTGAAGTAAGTTTGGAGGGAGGAGAGACATGTTGTATAATTATGTGTTTTATTTTGTTTTTTTGAGTCTCATGCATTGCATTGTTCATATATTTATTTCATAAAAAAAAAAACCAAAAAATTTGAATTTTTTTTGAAAATCAAATAGAAAGCACAAGTATTTAGAATTTTTTTGCTTCATTTTCATTGTTAGGATCAAGTCTAGATTCATATAGGATGCATTCATATGCATAGGGAGCTTTGATACCAAACTTGTAAAGAACTCATGCTAAGAACTTAATGTGATTCCATTTTTAATCATAGCTAGTAGCATGAACATCTCTTGAAAGTCTCATAAGTTTTGAGCCTTGAAAACTCCACTTGAACTCATTGCTTGGTTGAAAATGCTTATCCTTGATTCCAACTCCAATACACTTGAGTCTAATGAACCTAATTACTCTCTCTTATGGGCTCTTGAATGCTTATACACACTTGAATTGTGTTAACCCCATTTACACCAATCTTTATATATTCAATTGGCCATATTCATTTTTAGGATGGTTTCCACGCCTTAAGCCCTACTCTTCTTCAAACCATCATCTAAATGTTCGAGTGAGGCCTTTTTGATAGCTTTGAAATATACAAAAAATTGAGATTATTGGGAACGATAACTATTGATTCTCATTTTGGCTAGCTATATGACCTCATTTGAGCTAGCAATTAGGAGAGGGCTTAGAGTTTAAGCAATGTATAAGGTCGGAGCTGAATAGGGTTTGGGATCAATGAGAGAATAAAAAGAGAATGAACCACAAGAGTCTAGAAGAAGGAAAGTCACTAGGGACCCAAAAAAAAATGTTCTAAAGTGCAAAGAAGAAAAGCTCTAAGCAATAGAAAAGAGAAAAATCGAAAGTGTAGAGGGAAAAGAATAGAAATAGAGCTAAGTGAAGAAAAAGATCAAAGAATCTCTAGTAGACTAGTAAATAAAGAGTGAGTTTCATTTGGTGAGTGAAGAGTGATTGAAGTTTTGGGTGACAGAAAGAAAGGAGCAGAACATGATTCACATCTCTAGGATTTGGGTAGAAGAATGAGAATTAATTGTGGTATGCATAAATTGTTCATTTTCTTAGATGGATTTTGTGTAATGTCATTGTTCCTATGTTTGAGAGAGAACTACCCATCAAAAACGCACTAAAACCCCTCTTTGTTTCATCACTTTTAACCTTCTTCACCAAACCAAATAATTAGGATCAAGTTTCCATTTGAGAGAATTCACCTTGGACTTGTCTTTAGTGAGTGTGAGGGTTGGTTGATTTGCTGGTTTCAGATAGGCCTTTAGAAGCTAGAGTTCAATAAGGAGTCATGTTCTTGCTATTAACTTTGATTTTGTAAGGATATCATGTTGAAAACTTTGAAGAGTTTCTTTCGGTTATAAGTTCCCATTTTCAAACTTCTTGTCCTTACTTGTCTTGATGAAAAGTAAAGAGCAAGTTTGGAGGAGGTGATTTATGATGTTTTTAACATTATTAGGCATTTTTAGTCATTTTGGTGTTCAAATATTGCATTTAGGTGTCATTAGGAGTTGAGTATGTACTATTTACATACACAGGGGATGGAATGCTTCATCAAGAGTCTTACGGCAAAATCATGGACTATTTTGCACAAACTGAAAGTCATAGGTCAAAAGTCGAAGACACAGAGAAGATCAGGACCAATAATGCCAAAACTAGAAGGTTTCTCCACCGGAAGCGACGAAACGATTGATGCTTAGAACTCGGATTCTTCGGTTCATCGAGCTCGACGCCCTGTCTGCAGTTCGTGACCCGTGAAGCTCGGATCTATCGATAGACTCGAAACCGGACTGCTCGATGTGGTGTTCTCGACGATCAACCTTCAATCCGTCCACCCGAGCAGCATGAACTGACCATTCCGAAGAGTCTGAACTGCTCGATGTGAACTCTCGGCGTGATGACACGACTTGAACGCGGAGGAGAAGGCTTGTGACGGAATGCGGCGGTGGTCACAGCGAGACAAGATGACGCCAGAGGTGCAGCAGCGGCCACGACATGACGGAGGACAGAGCCCGAATCAGAGACGCCATGGTCGGAAGTAGCAGACTCGCGAAGGAGAAGACGAAGAAAGCCAAACGCGAATTGGCACGAATCACTCGTTTCAAAACACGGCCGCAAACGCAGTTTTTCCAAGATCGCAGTCTTTCATTAAAACAACGATTGACCCATTCTGAAAGCCTATATAAATATTTGAAGGCAAAAACCCTAGTTGAACATAACTTGGAATCTTACCTTTTTATCAGATCTTATCTTCTAAGCAGACTTGATAAGCCCTAGATGTAAAATTTCATGGGTGCATAATGTGTATACAATGAATCAATGGGTGCAATAAAGATAATTTTCTCTGTTTTCTAATAATTTCTTTCATTTTACCTTATAAAACAATACAAATTTGAAAATTTACTGGGTGCACAGGCACCCATTGCTTTGGCTGTGGCTTCGCCACTGAGCCCTTGTCACACTTTTTGGAGAGATTATCAGATCTAAGCTATTTTCTTCATCTCTTTGATTGAAGTTTAGATCTTACTATCTTCTAACTTTCTTTTATTGATTCCAAGATTATCTCTCTCATTTTCATGTTTATCCCAACACTTAACATGTGTTTAGGGATTTCTATGAAAATTAGTGAGTAATCTCTCAGTTAAGTTTAGGATGTTAAAGATCTTGGATCTTTGAACTAAACATAGATATAGATCTATCCTTTGATTATCTCTGTCTATAGTTGGTCTTAATTCTTGTGTTAAAATGATCACTTAACATTTGAATCTAGGTTAAACCTATCCACCAAAAGTGTTTTAGATTATCAGAAAAAACATAAACAAGTGATTTGTCCTTAGCCAATAAAAGTTGATGTTAAGGCAAATCGTAAACCTATTGAATCTTTTCACTAAAGCTTATCTTTATTCTCTAAATTCAAATGACAATTTAGATATTAGAATTGATTGGTAAACGGTAGGCGTCACCACAGTGGATCTATCTATTTTCGTTGTTCAAATTCGAGATTGGTTCTTTGAACTTTCCTGAATAGTTGTATGACTCATATTTCTGAGTATTCCAATGAATTACCCTGAACTTAGCTTCTCTTAATTTGATACAAATTGCCTTTGTAACTCTGTTTATTATCATTATTACCATTAAACTACTTGCTTGCCATAGCTTAATATTGTTCTCATAGAAGCAAAGTGATGAAACCCTTCCCACGGAGTACACACTCTGAGGCTGGTGGTTTGGATAGTCTTGGACCAGAATGGCCAAGTGATGGACATGTAGGATACACCAAGGGATGCGGAAGGCCCTTTGTGCTGATTTTCTCTTCAGCCATGAGCGTTGGCTCACAATTGGCTAAGAGAGGTTGCATCGGAGATCCCTCTCCTAACAACCCAATACAATGTTCATCAGGAACAAGGGATTCAACAAGATTAAAGAGAATGGTTTTTATTAAAAATGCTGAATGATTATTACTCAGGACGTGAAGCCCTTTATATAGTCTTACAATGTGTGAAAAACTATAAAGAAAGTAGAAAACTAGGCAAAGACTTTGTGTAAAAACTAGAATTATCGAAAACAGCAATGAAGACTAAGACTATTGACCAGAATTGAGTTCTCCTTTGAATGACCCTTGGCATGCCACGACCAGGACTTTCTTGCTGACTCTCTCTTGGTATTCTTGATGAGAAAAAGGCCAGAAAGCTCTGATTATAAGGCTGGTCGATTTTTTCATGAAGCAGGCCCATAATGATCTTGTTATGAACTTCCCATGGGCTGCAACACTTCTTCCTGGGCCACTTGATCCAAAACAGCTTCAAATGGGTTCTTGGACTTGAAAGTCGTGGCTGGACCATCAGCAAGAGAGTTTGGATCCTTATCTTGGGCTTGGTTGCATAAAATGGCCTGGTCCAATTTGATCATTAGGCCACATTTCAGCTCAGTCCAAATCAGCTCTAGTGTCACTCTTTTTAGCTCAGATTCAGCTCCTGGATCAGTGTCACTCCCGCTCACTTGATTATTCAGCTCATCATCACTCTTTTAATCTGGTTTAGCTCGTCCTCAGTCTTGTTTTCAGCTGGTTTTCAACTCATCCAAGGTTGCATAGTTTCTCACGATCTAAAACTCCATGGATCATACCAATAAGGCTCATAAACAACCCATTAAGCCAAGCTATGATCAGTTGCTTAGCTGGTTTGTGCCTTTCTCTACTTTCCTTAACATAGCTGCTGCTCAGGGTTACATCATCCCCTCCTCCTTTAAGAGGATTTGTCCTCAAATCCGAACCTCCTAGAATGACAGAACTGACCTTGTCTTGCTTCCAATGTGTCGTTACTTCAACCAAGATGTTTATTTTGCTCCTGTGCACACACGCATCTATTCCTGGCTCAAATATGAAGTGTTGTAGCCCCTTGACATGTCTCAAATGCTCCACGAGGCTATGCTTGATCCAAATAATTGGTTTGATCAGAAACTCACAAACAAATGGTTCATGAAATGCACCTGAACTGCAAACCATTGTGCACTTCTTCTCGTGAGCAGCTTCTGATCCAATACCAACCACTTCTTCAGCCATGTCTTGTACAGGCCAGAGATCACTCACGGCCTCTGAACCTTCCTCTTGAGGCAGCTGATTGAACAAACAATCTTTCTGGTCAAGATTAACCAGTTTCGGTTCAGTT
Organism: Moricandia arvensis; assembly: GCA_905132765.1. NCBI lineage: Eukaryota > Viridiplantae > Streptophyta > Magnoliopsida > Brassicales > Brassicaceae > Moricandia > Moricandia arvensis. The sequence goes on from CAJHQP010009559.1 coordinate 14,269, forward strand.
TCTCTAATCTCTTGGGTAGCAGTGACTGAGGTTAGCTGAGTGGCTGTCTCCTTTTGTTGATCCACCTCCTGGAACAGACACTTCCATTTCTCCAAGTTCTGTAGCCTTGCTTCTTCTATGGTTGCATTAATATGCACAAAAATATTTGTTGATTCTGGTTCAGCAACTTTGATCTCTTGAATGGTAGTGACTGCTCCTTGCTTCTCTGGTTCTACTGATAGATGTGCGGCTGGTGATGGACGAGGGGATGTGATATCTTGATGGATCTTCTCCTTAAAAACACACAGCCATCTCTCCAAGCCATCATTTCGTTTCTTTTCAGATCTGGCTGTTGGGGTCGCTATGATCGGATTAGATATTGGCTTTTGTTCTGCCTTCTTTGATCTGCTTTGCTTTACTCCTTGTTGAGATGCCCTGAAGTTGCTGGATTTTTCTTTTCTGGATGGCCTAGGTCGTGCCCAAAATGAATCAGATGGACTTTGCAGTCTCTTCAAATCAATTTGACCATAACTCTTGGCTACAAACCTTTCTGTCATTATTGTCTTCATTTCAAACCAACACCCAACCTGTGGCGCTCCAGTGCGTCTCCTAGTGTTAGCAACCTGATTCCACCAGTCAAGGGCATACCCACACAACCCAGTAACTGCAACACGAAACCGCTTCTCTGCTGTGTAGTTATGGCAGCCAAAGATTGTCTCCATCTCTCTTTCCCAATTGTTGTATGAATCTGGATCAAACTCTCCATGGAAGGATGGGACCTTTTTCTTTCCTCTCAATGACTCTCTTGTTGCTTTGCATTCAGTCTTCACTTCATGGTCTCTCTCCAGTCCAAAAGACACATATGATTGCTTAGAAGACGAAGAGTTAAGAATGGCTGGCTGTGAAGAACTCCGAACCTCAGAGTGGCTTTCATACCACTTGATGAAACCCTTCCCACGGACTACACACTCTGAGGCTGGTGGTTTGGATAGTCTTGGACCAGAATGGCCAAGTGATGGACATGTAGGATACACCAAGGGATGCGGAATGCCCTTTGTGCTGATTTTCTCTTCAGCCATGAGCGTTGGCTCACAATTGGCTAAGAGAGGTTGCATCGGAGATCCCTCTCCTAACAACCCAATACAATGTTCATCAGGAACAAGGGATTCAACAAGATTAAAGAGAATGGTTTTTATTAAAAATGCTGAATGATTATTACTCAGGACGTGAAGCCCTTTATATAGTCTTACAATGTGTGAAAAACTAGAAAGAAAGTAGAAAACTAGGCAAAGACTTTGTGTAAGAACTAGAATTATCGAAAACAGCAATGAAGACTAAGACTATTGACCAGAATTGAGTTCTCCTTTGAATGACTCTTGGCATGCCACGACCAGGACTTTCTTGCTGACTCTCTCTTGGTATTCCTGATGAGAAAAAGGCCAGAAAGCTCTGATTATAAGGCTGGTCGAATTTTTCATGAAGCAGGCCCATAATGATCTTGTTATGAACTTCCCATGGGCTGCAACACTTCTTCCTGGGCCACTTGATCCAAAACAGCTTCAAATGGGTTCTTGGACTTGAAAGTCGTGGCTGGACCATCAGCAAGAGAGTTTGGATCCTTATCTTGGGCTTGGTTGCATAAAATGGCCTGGTCCATTTTGATCATTAGGCCACATTTCAGCTCAGTCCAAATCAGCTCTAGTGTCACTCTTTTTAGCTCAGATTCAGCTCCTGGATCAGTGTCACTCCCGCTCACTTGATTATTCAGCTCATCATCACTCTTTTAATCTGGTTTAGCTCGTCCTCAGTCTTGTTTTCAGCTGGTTTTCAACTCATCCAAGGTTGCATAGTTTCTCACGATCTAAAACTTCATGGATCATACCAATAAGGCTCATAAACAACCCATTAACCCAAGCTATGATCAGTTGCTTAGCTGGTTCGTGCCTTTCTCTACTTTCCTTAACATAGCTGCTGCTCAGGGTTACATCACAAAGTGTTAAAACTGTCCTTTGGAATGAACTTTAATATATTAAATAGCAAGGATCATAACCAAGTATATCAAAGACCATATGTTTCTTGTATCGAACCTGTAATCATCTTACTTCTTTGCTTATTCAGCGCCTCCTTAATCATGTTATAAAGATCATATTTATGTCGTCGAGTGCGTCTTGACATAGCTGACTCTACAGTTTCTTTCAGTGAGATTCCCATATCAATACAGCTCCTTGCTGCTACAACCTCAAATAAGCGCCCCATGTCAGACCAAGCATCAAACCTATATGAGGTGCCTTGTCCATTTTTGACTTCCATACGATGAAAATCTTTTGCTTTGTCTCTATAGTTCAAAAGCTTAGACCACATCTATGATCCCAATGTTGAGGTAGATCGTACTGCCAAGAAAGTGCCTCCTTTAAAGATATATGTTTTGACCCAATGAGGCCAATGAGAATGAGAGAATGTAATCCTCCATATTAACTTCAGAAAACAAGTCGCGTTTACTTCTTTTAATGGCTGCAAGCCGAGCCCCCTTGTCTTTTGATGCCGTGACCACATCCTAAGCAACCATGGCCTGCTTTACACTCAACACAAGACCAGACCCGAGAAAATCACAACATAAATTATTAATCTCCTTCAAAATTCTCACGGGAGGCAAAAAGATGACATCATTGCAATACTCATGAGTATTGACATAATAAGTTGCAATCTTCAAGGCGCTTTGTCCAAACGATTCGACGTGTCTTTATCTTATCAATGAGAGGTTGATAATCACTTTTGCCCATTCGCTTTGTCAGGAGAGGGAGTCCAAGGTATCTAACAGGTAAACTGATCTTGTATTTCCTGCCTCAAATTATCTTGCATACCCCCACAGTAAATCGTAGACTTCTCTACGCTCATCATAAGCCCTGAGATGTTTGCAAAGTTATCAAAAACCTCCAATATACTATGTATTGAGCAAGAATTACCATCAGAGAAGACAAGGATATCATCCGCAAAAATTTAAGTGAGTGAGACTTAAATGTTTACACTTCGGATGATAGCCCATCTTATGCTCAACTGCGGATTTGTCTAGTAACTTGGATAGAATATTCATACTGATCACGAAAAGATAAGGTGAAAGACCGCAGACCTTTCACTTCTGAAAAGCCCAGCCAATTCACCATGCACTTGGATTGAGAAAGATGTTGTAGTTACAAAAAGCAAGATCCAATGTATGAATCTTTGCGGAAACCCCATAGCTGTTAGAGTATTGAAAAGGAAAGACCATTGCACTGAGTCAAAGGCCTTTGAAATATCTATTTTTATCGCACACCTTCGGGAGATCGATTCATTATGATAAGCTTTGACAAGTTCTGTTGCCAAGAGAAGATTCTAAATGACAAGTCTTTCTTTTATAAAAGCAAATTGGTTGAGGCTAATGAACCAAGGGAGGATCTTCTTTAGAAGATTAGCTATAAGCTTAGAGATCACCTTGTAAAGTACATCACAACAGGAAATGGGACGATAATCCTTCATCTTATTTTCTCCTATTATCTTTGGGATCCCCTTTGGCAGGAAACCCTTATCAAAAAAACTCTGAACAGCAGTAACAAACTCTACACCGATGAGCGACCATGCTGCCTTGTAAAACACAACTGTGTAACCGTCGGGACCAGGGGATGTTTCATAAGGCATTGACAATAATAACCTTGACAATAATACCCTTTCAGCCTCTATATTGATATCATCCAGTGACGTCACTACTGCACCATCAATACATTGTATCTATTTTATTGTGTTAACTATTTCTTGAATAGTTGCGCCTCGATGAAAAACCTTATTGTTCTTAACTCCAGTGTCCAACCAATGAATCTTTGATTTCTGTTTTAGAATTATTTTTCTTCCAGTCCTAAAACAAAATCCCAACGCTTATGTGCTGCACTCTCAGCCTCCATATTTTGTTCAGTTGCGTTTCTCATGGTTTCTTCTTGCTTAAGATAAAGCTCTTTAAATGATGCTTTTGATTTTACTGACAGATTTCCAAGTTTCTTCTTCTCCAAGTCACATATAACGGGTTTTAATCCCTTTACTTTTTCAAAACCTTTATAAATAGGATGTTTAGAGGAACATGGTTCAGTTGAGTCCCAGTATTGACCTAATGCCGGCATAAAATCCTCCAAATGTGTGATAGCTGATGTCTTGCATATTTTCATTGTTTTGTCCATCCATTGACATGCATTTTGATCATGTAGACTAGGATTTAGTCATTTCTAGGTTGCATTTTGCACACATGACTTCTTCTCAGGTTTTGGAGTATCCTTGGAGTTCTTGAAGATGGTTGGAGGCTTTTGGAGCTAAAAAGGGGAGCTAAAGGTGATAACCGGACGAGAAGAGCTGGAGCTACGTGCCAGAGCGACCTCATGACGTCGCTCCCAATCCAAGCGACATCTAGAGCGAGATGTCCTGGTCGCTCGGCTTCGTGTCGCTTTGTTGCATGTGAAGGACCCTGGAGCGACCCTCCAGAGAGATGTACCAAGGTCGCTCCCAGTCAAAGCGACCCACCAGAGCGAGGAGCCCATATCGCTCGCGTTTTGCGATAACTCGAGCAGACGAAATCATGCCTGGAGCGACCTCTCGGAGCGATGACCATAGGTCGCTCCCATCCAGAGAGACCTCACCAGAGCGACGTGCACAGGTCGCTGCGTGTCTTTGTTTAGACGAAATTTAAGTTATTTCAGGGACCTTTTGGTCATTTTGTTTCATTGTTTTATATTTTCTAAACCTAATTTAAGTACCTCTGTAAGCCGTTTTGGGCGGATTATCTTTGTTCTTGAAGAAAAACGCAAAAAACCTTTTGGAAAGTTCATCTTCTAAGATCATTGTTTCATTGTTCTATTGTTGTTACTTGTCTAATCTATCATCTACATGATTAAGTTTGAATCCAATATGGGTTTACGAGGAATCATGATGATTAGTGAGTAAATCACCATTGAATTCATGGGTTAGGGAGATTAAGGGTGATTAGGCTAGATCTAGGATGTTTTAGTGTAGATTTCTCTTGTTCCTTGCTAGTAGAGTAATCGTAATGCTACTTTTGAGTTGGCCACTCAAAGGTTGATCTTTATGCATTTCCCACCCATAAGGTGTTTGATGAAATGCCTGAATCAACTCTTCTAAGCTTTTAACATTCTTTATCAGGGACACTTGATGCTAAAGGTGTTAAAATGGCTAGTAGACTTATTCTTAATGATTACTTCCATAACATTCAACCGAAGACATTTGATGCTTGAGCTATGTTAGTAAATGAACATTCATCTAGACATAGAGCTTGTCTAGAATCGTGTCTAGGCTTAAGGTTGATAGTTTAATTGATCACTTGCCATCTTTAGTTCGAATCTTGATTACCCAAGGTCTAATTCCCTTTACCCATGAGTTCTATTTTATCTTAATTGTCAAAGCTATCTCATTTATCGCACTTAGTGTTTTGTTATTGCATTTTAATCTTAGTCATAATTTAAAACCAACCAATTACATGATTACAGTTAGATTAAGCTAGTACTTGCATTCTCAGTGCTTTTATATCTCTCAGAACTCGTTCGACAATCTCTTATACTACAACATTGGCCTTAGGAGCCTTGAAAACTCCTAACATCAAATTGGTGTCGTTGCCAAATTTTGAGTCGATTAGAACATTGAGATTTAGTCACTTGCTTGAGACTAAGTCATTTTTCTTTTATTTAGTTACTGATTCTCTGTCTTAATCTCTTTTTGACATTTCAGGTATATGAACTTGAGGAGCAAGGGCACAACAAACCTAGTTCCACGAGCTCCAAATATCAGAGCTTACGAAAGAGCAATCACAAGACAGAGACGACAAGAAGAGCAACAAGCTTAGCCACAAGAGTTGAATATTGACATGGATCCACCAAATGGAAACAACAATAACAACCCTTGGACCACAAGGGCCAATTCACCAACCCCGACAAGCTCGCGCCATTGGTGCTTATGACCGTCCAAATGTCAATGGTCAGAGGTTGGGCATCCGTGCTCCACCGGTGGAAGCCAACAACTTTGACGTCAAACCAGGAATCCTCAACGTGATCGAGAACAACAAGTATCATGGCTTTCCTGTAGAAGACCCATTTGATCACTTGGACAAGTTTGACAGTTACTGTGGATTGTCAAAAACCAATGGTGTGTCGGAAGATACCTTCAAGCTCAAGCTTTTCCCTTTCTCTTTGGGGGATAAGGCACGTCAGTGGGAGAAGACTGTACCCAGTGACACCATCACTACTTGGGATGAGTGCAAGAGAGCATTCTTGGATAAATTCTTCTCTTCCTCCAGAACTGCTAAGTTGAGAAACGAGATCTTTAGTTTCCAACAAGAGAACTTGGAAGGATTAATGAAGCCTGGGAGAGATTCAAAGGCTACCAGTCCAAATCCCACATCATGGTTTCTCTAAGGAAAGCTTGCTTAGCACATTCTACAGAGGTGATCTTCCTAAGTACAGAGCCAGATTGGACACTGCAAGCAATGGCGTTCTTTTTGGGCAGAAACTGAGAAGATGCAGAGGAGCTGGTTGACAACATGATGAAGAGCGATGCGGTCTAAAGTGCAAGAAACACGACATAGTCAGTAGGGTGATGACAAGAAGATAAGGAAGGAGATCAAAGCTTTGGAAAATAAGATCGACCTCCTCATTGCTGAGAAAACCACCCAAGAACAAGTGAAATCTGTGGGTAACACCAAGCAGGAAGGACCACCTACAGTCAATGAGTTGATGGCTTAGAAGGGCAAGAAGAGTGGTGTTTCATGAACAACAATGGTAGTTGTACAGAAAAGAGCCTAACTTCCAATACAATTACCCACATAGTCCTATCCCAAACAATCAACAAGGAGGATATCAGAATAAAAACAACCAACAAGGCAACTACCAGCCTCAGCAAACTCCACCTGTTTCACAAACAAGGGAACCAATCTTCTCAACAAACAAGCTAAACCCTTCTACCTCTGGTCCGTAGGAACAACACTGAATCTCTACTGAAAACATATCCTGAATCTCAAAATAGAAGTGAGAAGCACTTGGCTATTGAGCTGAAGAACTTCAAGCCAAGATTGATGGGAGATACAATGAGCTCAACAACAAAGTTCAAAGCTTAATAAAACCAGTTTGCTTCAATGAGCTCTAACCAGAGTCGCCAACAAGGTCACTACCAAGAAAATCTGAGCAGAATCCCAAGGAAACTATGAAGGCTGTCACACTCAGGAGTGGAAAACAACTATCTCCTAAAGCTCTCACCAAGGATGCTGAGAAACTAGGTGAGGATTGGCCATCAACATAGATGATGAGGTTGTGATTGTTGATGAGAGATCAATGATGAGATTTTAGAGAAGATTGTTGGAAGCAAGGGTAAAGGCAAGGTTGGAGAAGAGAAGAAGGAGTAAAGATGAGTGAAGTTGCTGCTCCAGCAAATGAGAAGTCTTTATCCCTCCTCCTTATGATCCAAACTTCCATTCCCTGAAAGATCAAGAGGCAGCTGCTAGAGAAAGTACAAGCAATGTTTGAGAAACAAATGAGTGAAGTTTAAATCACAATGCCCATCATTGATGCTTTCATGCTGGTTCCTAAATACAACAAGTTCCTGAAAGATGATGTGGCTACAAAAAGAAGAGATGGAGGGAATGATGATCCTTACTCATGAGTGCAGTGCTATCATCCAAAGGCTTGTGTTCCTAAGAAG